>SJYV01025381.1:26023-38139 GCA_006410875.1 Neotragus pygmaeus
ATTGAAGGCAGGAGGAGAAGGGGATGACAGAGGATGAGATGGTTGGATGGCATCACCGACTTAATGGACATGAGTCTGAGTAAATTCTGGGAGCTGGTGATGGACAGGGAGGCTTGGCGTGCTGCAGTCCATGGGGTCGCAAAGAGTTAGACACGACTGAGTGACTGAACTGAACTGAGCACTGCTTCTTAGGTGGCGCCAGTTGTAAAGAATCTGCCTGCAAGTGCAGGAGATAGAAGAGACCCAGGCTTGGTCCCAGGGTTGGATAGTTCCCCTGGAGGAGGAACTGGCCATCCACTCCAGTATTCTTGCCTGGGAAGTCCCACGGACACAGGAGCCTGGTAGACTCCAGTACTTGGGGTGGCAAAGAGCCGAACACGGCAGAGCATGCCCACTACCACACTGCTTCTAGTTTTATAATAATGAATATTTGTCAGTTAAGTTTTAGCTGTCATTTGGATTTCTAACTCTAGGTTTCAGTGATCCCTTCGAGTTAGGGAAGATACTGAGCTTAGGTGATCGAGGGGTTTTGGTGTGTTCCAGTGGGTGTTTCTCGGACAACTTGCATTTGGGAATGAGGCATTTGAGGAGAACCATTGGATAGGGAGATTCTTGCAGGGTGCAGAGGACATAATAGAAGCATTTTGGCAATGGCAGCAAATATCAAAAGTTTTCATACCTACTTCACACCTCCTTCCTTGCCCTGAAAAACAAACCATAAACCTTTCAGCTGTGGCCAGTGGAGCATCTACTGCCACCAGCAACGTAGCAACCCAGAGCCCCAGGTCACGTGCGGAAGAGACGCAAGAGCTGGCTAGAGGAATTTCCTGTTCAAATACAGCCACAATCAACTCATTCTTTCCCCTTTGATTAGTATTCAACTGTTCATGCTTAGCTGCTTGTGATTTGCACCCTGTTGGCAAGTTGAGTTGAAAGATCCGGAAAAGAAGAATAAGCTGTCAAATTGGCCATCACATGTCCACAGTATCCAAAATGACCTAGTCGAAAGCATACTTTGCCAAATGGCGAGTTTCCATCTCTCTCTTACCTTCCCAGTCTTGTCCAAGGCAACACCCGCCTACAGTTCTGCCAAACTGCTGCTCCCTTGAGCATCGCTGTGTGTTCCCACTGCCAGCCCACTGCTCAAACTTTCTTTGGCCTCTGGGGCCTCGCCAGCTTCATCTCTGCTAGTTGAAGCCCAGCAAGACTAGTTTCCAGGATCACCTTTTCCTGGTTCCTCCTTCCCATAATGGAGTTTGTTCTCTTAACCCTCTCATAGTCCTCTGACTCTTCCATGCCTTAGCCAGCCCTTTCCATGACTCAGCCATGCAGACCAGCTCTGGACCCAGGATGGACCCTTGGCAAGCTTCCATTTAAGGACCAAGCTCATCCTCCTGCTCTACTCTTGGGCTTTGTGGGATTGTCTCTTGGGGTTGCCATGAGCATAATTTATTTAAAACTTAGCAAAATTGCTGGAAACATGTGATTAAAGTTGATCTATAAGATTATACATTGTGTATTTATGTTTGCATGTATTTATGTGTATGTGCATATAAACTGTCAAAGAATTGTTTTTTAAAAAGATAAAATAATGACTCATACAAGTGTAAAATGATTATTTGTCAAATATTTTATTCTAACTCATTAATTAGTGAGAGAATCAGTAAGATATTCAGTTCAGTTCAGTTAAGTCACTCAGTCATGTCCAACTCTTTGCGACCCCATGGACTGCAGGATACCAGGGCTCCCTGTCCATTACCAGCTCCCAGAGTTTGCTCAAACTCATGTCCATTGAGTCGGTGATGCCATCCAACCATCTCTTCCTCTGTCGTCCCCTTCTCCTCCCACGTTCAATCTTTCCCAGCATCAGGGTCTTTTCAAATGAGTCAGTTCTTCGCATCAGATGGCCAAAGTATTGGAGTTTCAGCATCAGTCCTTCCAGTGAATGCTCAGGCCTGATTTCCTTTAGGATGGACTGGTTGGATCTCCTTGCAGTCCACGGAATTCTCAAGAGTCTTCTCCAACACCACAGTTCAGAAGCATCAATTCTTTAGCACTCAGCTTTCCTTATAGTCCCAACTCTCACATCCATACATGACTACTGGAAAAACCATAGCTTTGACTAAATGGATCTTTGTTGGCAAAGTGATGTCTCTGTTTTTTAATATGCTGTCTGGTTGGTCACAACTTTTCTTCCAAGGAGCAAAGTGAAAGTGAAAGTCGTTCAGTCATGTCTGACTTTTTGTGACCCCATGGACCATACAGTCCATGGACCTCTCTAGACCAGAATACTGGAGTGAGTAGTCTTTCCCTTCTGCAGGGTATCTTCCCAACCCAGGGATCAAACCCAGGTCTTCCTCATTGCAGGCGGATTCTTTACCAGCTGAGCCACAAAACAAGCGTCTTTTAATTTCATGACTGTAGTCACCATCTGCAGTGATTTTGGATCCCCTCCCAAAATAAAGTCTGTCACCGTTTCCACTGTTTCCCCATCTATTTGCTGTGAAGTGATGGGACCAGATGCCATGATTTGTTTTCTGAATGCTGAGTTTTAAGCCAACTTTATTTCAAAAGAACTGAGAACACGTTATGGTCAGGTGAAGAATGCTGAAATAATCTTTAAAATGGATAGAAAATTAGTATTCCCAGAGTGATGATCAGTGGGATACTAGGAGACATCAGTTGCCTTTATATGGCCTGGAATTATTTGCATTGCTACCTTTTCTACAGGTTAACATCTATTTTTACAGAATTTAAAATAGCTTTAGTCAGAGACAGATATGGATAGCTTGCTAGAACACTTATTAAATTTCAGAGTCAACAATTTTCCCTCATGTTACTTATAACAGTCTCCATTGCATCTAGTATTTTACATTAGTTATATCGCTTTGTAGTTTGTTTTTCAGAAGCCAATAGTTCATATCTAAAAAATTTAAGAATTACTTTTTTGAAGTGCCCTTGTTTCGTTCCTTTCTCATTGCATCTTCAGTCTGTTGAATCCATTGATCCATAGATTATCCACAGCACTAAAAATTCTTTCCATACCAACAGTAGACACTGGAATTGAAATAGGATTTTGAGCCAGTTTTAACATATTTGAAGCAACACTTTCTTTGTTGAAAAACATTTCCACATATCAAGAACTGTTTCTCTCAAGGCAAGGGAACAATCTACCAACGTCCTCATAAAGAGGATTTGGAGGACTTTTTTTTTATTCCATGGAGCCTACTTACCAGAAGAGGGGAATTTTTCATCATTAGTCAAATATAAGTGCCACATACAGGCTGTCTAGCAGCATGATAAGGGGCATTTCCAAAAGCAACACACTTCTTCAGGTATCTGAACAAGATTTGTGATCATCCTGGCTTTTAACCTGTGGTTGAGGAGTCCCATTTATCCCTTGCAGCAGACGTTTGTCACCATGTAAATTATTTAAAATCAAAAGGCTGGGATTTATTTTTACCTTGTAATTTTAATTCAGTTTCTATACGTAGTTATGCCCATTTCTCAATCTTAATGTTGTATATTTTTTCATTTTACCTTACTTCATAGAGGTTTTACCTGTTTTATTGCTATTAATAAAATTTAGCTCTTGGGTTTAGTTATCTATAGTTTTGGTGTTTAGTTCTATATTGTACGTTTTAAACATGCTTTCTGATTTTATCTATATTAATCAATTTCTCCTACTTCATCCCCCCTCAACTTTCCATAGCTTTTTGAGTTGAGTGTTAAGCTCATTTATATTCATATTATTTAGTTATATGAGTTAAAAACCATGCATTTTTTCCCTCTCAGTACACTTTTGACATCATCACATAGTTTAACATATCATGATCTGTATGTTCTTTATGTTTCTGGTTTATAAATAGTCGTTACCCTCTCTTTTATTTCTTCTTTTACTCAAGAATTATTGGAGTATTCAAAAATTTCCAAAGAATTGAATTTTTAAGTTGTCGTTAGTTTTCTTATTCTTTTTTTTATTCAACAGATTTTTAGGCAGCGTTTTCTCTGTGTCAGGAACCATAATAGATTCAGGGTATTGTGGGATGAATATAACCAGCATGGTCACAGCCTTCACAGGAGTCATCCTTTGCTGAGGGAAACACAGATGTAATCACATAATTAGTCACAATTGTGATAAATGTTATGGAAGGAAAAAAAATCTCAGGGTGGCCCAGCACTGCTCAACTTTACCAGAAGTGAAGTTGCCTGTTGTTTTTAGTGAGCTTTTCCTTTATGTTGTTTAATCTTGTTTCTCTTTTCCTGAATGTGAGTGCTTTTAGTATCTGTTTGACTCAGGTAAGCAGATAAGTTGTTTTCTTGCATGTAGTTCTGATGGTTTCTTCCTGAGGCTTCCTGTAAACTCTAAAATCTAAAGGACTCTCAACGCATATGAGGTTTTCAGTTTATGGCACTACTTGTAATAAAAGTTTAAAACAAGTAAATGCTGTTCTTTTTGAGTAAACAAACCCTATATTAAAAAATTAAATCTTAAAAAATTTTTCAGCATAATACGTGTGCATGAGTTTTAAAAATCACTAAATACTGAAAGTCTTAGTGAAGCAGTTAACACTCATTGCTCCATCTCTGCATAACCCAATCATTCCCTAGAGGCAAACACTCAGTTATTTAGCAGTTTCTTCTGGTAGTTTCTGCCATGTTTCCATCGATGTGTTTTTGCTGCCATTTCTCGATTCACTCACTTTGGACAGTATATGGTGACTTCTTTGTAAAATGGATGTTGGTTTAGTTTTCCTAAACTTATCTTCCCTCATTCTTCACAAACACTCATGTTACCATAATTACATCACTTTAGTTAAATGAGTATTCTTGTTTTAATTATTAGGAATGTATAAGTATGGTTTTCCATAAATGGCTCCTCCATACTTAAGTGGTTAAGTCTGAATAACATGTTCTTTCTGGAATATCCCTTTGTTCCCTGGCATTTCTAATCCCCTTTTAAGGAAGAATTCTTACTCTAGTTACTGCTTATCTACCAGATATTTTATATGTATATGTAAAATACACATATAAACATATGTAATATTATATAATATCTTACCAGGCCTTATGTATATTATACATAAAGTCTTTAAATTATTTTAATTTTATTATACATAATAAAGTATATCCGTTCCCTTCCTCCACCCCACCAATGTGCCGTCCCATCGGGCTTTCTGTCGAGTCTTCTCTCTCTGGAGACTCTTCTGCGGTGGAAGGATGTAGACCAGTCTTTCTTAAGCCTTGCTGTTCATCTGTCCGCTGCCTTTACTACTGCTAGTTTTTATCCACCATTTCCTACATCCCATACTTGGTTTCCTACATCCAGTCCTTGGTTTATTCTTTCATTTTGCTAGGGGAAGTTCTCAAGTAGTATGCAAATGCTTGCTCAGGAGATAGATGTTCTTTTTCATGTCTTCTAACATCCTGTGCATTCCTGCTGAGAAGTCTGATGCCATCCTGAATCTCATTTGTGGCCACAGAATGGAGCAGATGAGTGAAGTTAACTAGACCCAGCCCTTCCGAATGTGTGTGTGTAGGTGGGGTGGAGGGTGGGTAGGAAGTATGTGCGCAAACACAAGGTTAACAGAGGGAGGTGTGGTCTGGAGAAGCCTGGTTTTACATTTGGAAAGTGTGCAAATGTGGCTGCCTTTGGTCTGCCCACTCCACTAAAGAACTCCAGTTGTTGGTTGGAGGTCAGTCTTCAGGGTGATCTTTAGGGACATCCTCCAAGACTCTGATCACATTGGCCTCGTGTCCATGTCAGGACACAGATGACCCCCTGTTCAGCTCTGTGGTGCCATGCATTGAGGTACTTGACAGTCTAGGCAGATTGGCCAGACATGCCAGGGGACATGGGCAACCCCTCAGCTGGGTCCAGAGAGCCAGTGGAGGCAGCCTCGGGCACCAGTCTGGCTCAGTGGCAGTGTGTACAAGGACGACATAGGTATTTGTCGAGCTGCTGGATGAACATCGGTGACTGCCAAAGCATTCAGTGGGCTTCTAGGTTGCATTAATAAAGAGATGACCTCCCAGCCGAGAGGGTGAGGGGGCTGCTCAACTTTACTATGGGGCCATTCACAACCAGAGGATCTGGTTCTGTTCTGGGTATATGTTGTTTATTTAGTGACTTTATTATCCTTAAACGTTCATTTCAAATGCTTCTCTCTTCAAATCTTCCCTTGATGCTTCCCTTGCCCATAATTTACCTACTGTTGGTCTGAGTTCTTATCTCTACTTACTTACTTACCACGTTGCTGTAATATACATGTCTCTCCTCTACTGAATCAAGTTCCCCAAGGGTACTCTGACAAGTCACTTAATCCTTGTGATTATGAACCTGAAATAGCGGCAGTCATCCTGGCTCCATCTTCGTCCCTGGGTGGGCTTTGTAAAGATCAGATGAGTTGTATGTTTTGTGGTTTACAAACAGCAAATGGGAGATGATGGCGTTATTTCCTGTCCATTTGCTAATATGATGAATAACAGCCTTAAATTAACAAGCTGGTTAAGCAGCCGTTGTTCTAGCATCTGTGTAGCATCCCCTGATGTGTCCTGAATTTCTCAATGGAAAAAAAAAAAATACAAAACTCGCTGTTTATTCTCCAACTTCTTCTTTACTGGGGACGTCCTTTCAGCTTTTTCTTTTGCCTCTCCTCTCTGAAGTCCTTAAGCTGTTACTGCTCAGCTGGGCTGTTGCACAGCTGCATCCTTTGTGACTCCAGAGGCTGAGGATCAAGGAATTAGCCAGGGCAGCCTGAATTCCCCGATGCACCAGACATGGCCTCAGTCTGGGATTTGCAGACCTGGGTTCCAGGAACCCCAAGGGCCGCTTCAGTTTGAAAGGCCGGCTTCCCTGATGCTGGGCAGTACTGCTGTCCTTCTCTCTGCTGTGTGGTGGAGCTGTTGGCCACTGGCCTACATTAGTCTAATGGATGTGGCAGGGTGGCTGGTCCTGGTCCTTGCACAGACCATGGGGTCTCAAAACCACACTTGACCAAGGATGCTCCTGGCCTAGGGTCTCTCTCCACTTATGCTCCTGGGCTCAGCCATGGATCTCAGATCCCAGAGGCACTGGCCCTGGAAGCCAAACTTGGGGATTTCCAATGTCACCACGTGCTGTGCCAGAGCCAACCCTCTCCACTGACCCTTTCCTGTATCCTCTTTTGAAGCTTGCTCTTGGCCTAGATTCCTTTCCTCAAAGCCATTTTATTCAAGGAGCTTCATTGCCATTTCCCAGCACTGGGCCTTGACGCAGGACTTGCAGGATGACCACAGCATCAGGTCTGGAGAACGAGGATTCAGTTTCTATTCCTTTCTTCCAGGAAGCCTCCTTATGAATACAGAGCCATCCTTTCCCTGGTGACCAGCTTTACATACCAGAGATCTCAGTCATAAAAGATCTTACTTCTCTAATCTCTGGGCTGTGGGTATCTGCTTATCCTGTAGTTGCGTAACTAAATCACCCCTTAGATGACAGCATGTGGAAAAAAGGTTTAGCTTATTTTGACTAAAATACCGTAGCCAGTGTAAATAAGACACAGCTGTGGACCACAGCTGATCTGGAGGAGATAGCCCTGATTGGAGAGATGGCCTGGCTAGGTGCACAGAATGGGCAGACGAAGTGGGTGACATTTGGGGGCCCTTCAGTAATGGCAGAGATGTTGAGGAGGAGTAAGAATTTGTGGACCCAGGGAGAGACACCTAATGGGGCTGTGAAATCGCTCTGGGTGACCTTGAGGAATTTGCTTTACTCACTGAGCTCCTCATTGTTGTGGGGTCTATGCACCACGGTGGTGGTCATTATGCAGGGGATTCTGGTGTCGGATAGAACAATGGACTTGGTAGCTCTGGAGGGTTCCTTCTAAGTGTAAGGTTTTATGAAAAATGACCAAGTTGAGCTGTGAAACGTTCCATCTCCACAAGAAACAGCTTCTCACAATTCTTAGTTGCACCCAGGATTCTGCAGACCACAGACATACCATTTAGCACGTTTCCTTTTAGTTTTGGTTCACAGCTATCCTTTCTCTTTAGCTTCTTCTAGTTTTTTTTTTTTTTTTTTTTTTTTGTCTTCTCTCTCATACTCTTTTTTTCTCCCACCAGCTTTTGAATCGAAAAGACAAGACCACGTTTGAGAAACTGGACTACCTGATGTCCAAAGAAGATAATTACAAGCGGACTCGGGAATATATCCGAAGCCTGAAGATGGTTCCCAGTATTCCCTATCTAGGTAGGAGTCTGAATAGGATTATTGTTTTTTTGAGAAACCTACTCAGCACCAGATGAGATGTTTTTACAGTTTTCCAGTTGAGAAAGTTCCATGAAGCAGCATGTGTCATGGATAAAGAGATGATTGGTTGGCTCTTCAGGTTAGAACAGGCTGTTGGTACTCCCTGAGAATGGGGACTTCCTGTTGAGGGTCCTGGAACAAGGAATATTCTGCTGCTGATACAGATGCCCAGTGAATCCCAAGCCTCCCCAGCCTGTATTTCAGAAGGATCACGAGACTCTTACTGGCCTATCCACATCCTTCTGAACTGGGGAGTGTGTCAGCAGCTCAGTCGTGTCCGACTCTGCGACCCCATGGATGGGGGCCCGCCAGGCTCCTCCATCCATGGGATTTTCCAGGCAAGAATAGTGGAGTGGGTTGCTATTCCCTTTTGCAGGGGATCTTCCTGACCCAGGGGTCGAACCTGGATCTCTCACATTGTCAGCAGACTCTTTACTGTTCTGAGCCTCTAGGGAAGACTGAACCGGGGGAACTCAGGCCCAAACCCCTGTGTTCTGGTTCTCTGGGCATTAATAATATGTAAGATTTGTCTCAATGAAATTATTATAATGATTATTGATTTTACTGATTCAAAAATAATATGTGTTTATTGCAAGGAATTGGGAAGATAAGAAGATTAGTATCATTTGTTATCTCATCCAGAGATAAACATTATTTTGCTTCAAATCTTTTCATTCGTTTGGGTGCATATAAAATCTATATGTTTACTCTATTGTGAACATTTAATGTTATTACCTGCATTTCTATACTATGACTCAGTCCCACTTGGATTTGTCCAACTGAAATCTGCTCTCTAATAATGACACATAAATTGTCTCTACATTTTTGCTATTAAAATTCTGCAGTGGCCATCCCTGTTGCATAAATTTCCTATATGTAATTATGATTATTATCTTCTAAGAGATTCCTGGAAGTGTGATTATTGGGTCAAAAGTTTATGTGAAATTGTATGCCTTTTCATATATATTTTCAAAACGCTCTCCATAGAGGTTGTAGCAATTTATGTTCACATTAGAGGGCAAAGAAATTGCCTGTTTTCCCCATGTGCACAAATGCTTTGTGTTTTCATGTGCTTTTTTTCCTTTATCATTCCTTTTTTTTCCTTTGCCAGTTTGACAGGTGAAAAATTTTACTTCTTATAGTTTGGTTTTCACAGTTATGCTAATTTTATGATATACAATAATACTAAGAACAAGGGAAATTAAGATTGTATGGATATGGCCCCTAATATTTTCTGAAATCTAGTGCAAGTTTTTTGGGATACATTTTTGACAGCTTTTAAATGTCCTCTATGAGCATTGTGTATTCAGTTTTTTAATTCCTTTAAAACTAATTTGGAAAATTAAACTTTAGTAGAAAATTGTTCATTTGATCCAAGTTTTCAAAATGATTAGCATAAAGTTTTTCCTCACTTAATTTGTTTCGACTGAAAAGCTCTGTGTAATTGCTTGTATATTTTAGCCTCCTGTATATATGGGGTTATATTTGCTTTGCATTCCTAATAGTGTGCATTTTCATTTTCTCTTTCTTTTTTTTTTTTAAATTTGCTTTGCCAGAGGTATGTCTGTTGGTCTTTCTAAGGATTAGACTCTGTATTTGTGTATCAGTCACACTGTCTTCCTGCTTTCTAATCTGCTATATTCCATCAGTCTAGGATGTGCCTTTTCTCTCCGCATTTTTAAATCTCTCAAATTGGGATGCATCTTTCAATTGGTGGTAACAAAGCATTGTGACACTGGTTAATTGGCAGCAGTGTTCCTTATGATACATAAAATAATGGTGCATCCTAAATTTATAATAGATGACATCCTAAACTTGATGAAATATGGAATTTATTCTTTTGTCTCTTAACGATTCATTTCTTCTGCTTTCCTTAAGTTGTTTTGTTTGTAAACAAATTATTGGCTTATTTGTGTATACATTATTCTTTCCACTTTCATTGGAAAATAGTTACTGGTATACATTTCCCTCTGCTAATTGATACTTTTGTTGTATCCTACGTGTTTAAATGTATAGTATGCTCATGATAGTCTTAAAAGTGTTCAATAATTATAGTTTCAATTTTTCTTTTATGCAAGTGTTATTTAAGGTAGTGGTGTTTTAAATTTCTAAGGGCTTGAGTTTTTTGTTTTTGGATTTTTTCAAATGGCTTTATTGAGTTGTAATTCATGTATCACCATTTAAAGTGTACAACCAGTGGTTTTAGGACATTCACAAAGCTCTGCAACCATCTGCAAAATCAATTTTAGCACGTCTTTATCACCCCAAAGAGAAACCCCGAACCTGTTTGTAGTCACTCCTTTTCCTCTAGCCACCGCCCTTCCACCCCCTCACCTTCAGCCCTAGATAACTGCTAACGTACTTTCTGGCCTCATAGATTTGCTTATTTGGGACATTTCCTATGAATTGAATTGTACAGTGTAGTCTTTTATGACTGGCTTCTTTCCCTGAGTGTTATGTTTTCAAGGTTCATCCATGTTAGAGCATGATCAGTATTTCATTCCTTCTTATTGCCAAATAGTATTCCATTGAATGGAGGCACCACGTTTTATTCTTTTAAAAATTTGTTGATTTTATCTCTGGCTGTGCTGGGTCTTCATTGCCGCACGGGTCTTTCTCTGGCTGCAGAGCAAGGGCTTCTCACTGCAGCCACCTCTCTTGTCGCAGAGCATGGGCTCTGGAGCTCGGTACTTGTGGCATNGCTGCCAGGCAGAGAACAGCAATTTGCTTCTCCCATCACTTTCTGGAAGGCTACTGTCTACTTTTGAGACCCATTGCTGATTTAACTTTGAGAAAAGCTTGATTTGCTTATTGTTGGGTACATATATGAAAGTGAAAATCGCTCAGTCATGTCTGACTCTTTGGGACTCCATGGGCTCCACAGTGCATGGCATTCTCCAGGCTGGAATACCAAAGTGGGTAGCCTTTCCCTTCTCCAGGGGATCTCCTAAACCAGGGACTGAACCCAGGTCTCCCGCATTGGAGGTGGATTCTTTACCAGCTGAGCCACAAGGGAAGCCCATATAAGCTTGTATTTATTCTCATATAATAAGTTGGAAGAGATGTGAAAGAAGATGTTTTATTTCTACAATCTTTAGCCCGCTTCCACCACCATCATTCGGGACCCGCAAGCTCTTCTAACCTGGATGACCACAGCAGCCCTTCAAATTCATTTTCTCCCTCCTGTTTTGTCCCACTATGATCTGTATCCACTTTGCCATCCACATGATGATTTCAAAACCCACGCCTGTTTCATTCTGGGTTCAAATCTTCATTGACAACTCAGAGTCTTCACAATAAACTCCTAATTCCTGAGACTTCTGCCCAATGGTCTCTGCTCATCTCTCTGGCCTCACCTCAAATACTCTGATCTCCACAGGCTGAGAGAGAAATCTATTGACATAAATGATCAAGTCGCAAAAAGGAAGTATGCCTTTACAGGTAATCTACTTTAGTTTTGAGAAGCTCACTAACATTTTCTGAGTTGGAATTTTAGATAACTCTTGAGACTCACAAAGAACACTGTATTTCTTATGGCTGGAGTGTGTGTATGGTACCTGGAGTTAATCATTTTTCTGCACCTATACTTATGATGCTGTCTGTAGGGTGGCAAGATGGGATTCCCTCTGTATTCAGCTATCTGTCCTTAGGAAGTCTTGCCCTTCACTGGGCTCCTGGTGGAGATACTTCTCCACTTAGCTTTCTCTGTTACTGTTGTTCAGTCACTAAGTTGAGTCCTGCTCTTTGTGACCCCGTGGACTGCAGCACGCCAAGCTGCCTTATACTTCACCATCTCCCAGAATTTGCTCACTCTCATGGTGATGCC
>SJYV01025385.1:0-26717 GCA_006410875.1 Neotragus pygmaeus
GGAGTTGGTGATGGACAGGGAGGCCTGGCATGCTGCGATTCATGGGGTCGGACATGACTGAGCGACTGAACTGAATCATACTTTGGCTACATGACGTGAAGAACTGACTCACTGGAAAAGATCCCGATGCTGGGAAAGATCAAAGGCAGGAGGAGGAGAAGAGGACGACAGAGGACGAAATAGTTGGATGGCATCACCGACTTGATGACATGAGTTTGAGCAAGCTCTGGAAGTTGGTGATGAACAGGGAAGCCTGGCGTGCTGCAGTCCATGGGGTCTCAAAGAGTTGGACACGACTGACCGACTGAACTGTGTCATTCTGGGGATGGTTGAAGAAGACGGTGATGACTATCCTTTCTGAGATAATCCTCCGCATCAGCAGCAGAATGTTCTTACTATAGCTGAATTCCAGACACTGAAGTATTTACTCTTTCTTGGGCTTCCAGCACCTCTCAAGGANCTGTGTCATTCTGGGGATGGTTGAAGAAGACGGTGATGATTATCCTTTCTGAGATAATCCTCCGCATCAGCAGCAGAATGTTCTTACTGTAGCTGAATTCCAGACACTGAAGTATTTACTCTTTCTTGGGCTTCCAGCACCTCTCAAGGACGCTTCCAGTGACTATCATGGTGTCACTGACAGTACATGCAACATGCCAGCCCTTGGAATGGCGAGAACAATAAAGCTCCAGGCTGGATCCAGAAGCACCCCTCCTCCACCCATCCTGACTGCCCAGAATGCCCAGCAACCCAAACATGTTAACTCACAGCATCTCTGCTGAGAAGGCAGTCTGAATGCAGCTTATGTAAGCGTGACATGGTGATAAGAGCTGGCTGACCAAGGAGTTTCGGCAACAGGGCAGAGCGTTACAAAGGACTGATGCTTTCACACCTGTGATTTACTCAGTGGAATGTGATGACCTGGCCTGATTAATAAATATAGGTGACAGGGAGCAGAAACAGCGAACACTTACCAAACGTTAACTCATGTATTCCCTGCCGCTGAGGACCCACTAAAGCCTGTCTTGCAATGACTTAGCAGATCTGACAATAACGCTGGGAGGAAAGAACAGGTTTATGAGGCAAAATAAATGCTCACGAGGGTGTGGCTTCCCAAGATTGGGGTGACACTAGAAATGAGCATTGGATCCTTAAAATCTAAGAGGGCTACCACACTCATGCAGAATTCCTAAGTGAACAAAGAACAGGATAGAATCATTTGAGGGCCATCCAACTCCCCACAATGCCTTAACAGTTACAGTTCCCAACCTCTCACTATCCTTTGTGGGCAAAAAAGGGTTAAGGATAATAAAGATGGAAGAGTAAGTGGTAGAAAGAAAGGAAGGATAATCACACAGGCTTCTGATGGAGAATCCTAATGCCTCTTGCATTTGGAGGGTTTAAGATGAAAGCCAGTACCAGACAAATGGTTAGGTGGGTGGATGGCCCAAGAAAACCAATCTCCTAGGGTCTCATAAGAACAGTGAGTTTGCATAAATTTCAAATTCCAACCTAGAAGGATAGGAGATACTGAGAGACACATCCAATTTTCTGTAAGCCTCTCAACATGGCATTATCAGACCACATTCCTTTCAGATTAGACTTTAACATTCAGAAATGTGGAGCCTTTGGGTGACCCATGTGGAAGGAGAATAATGGGGCAGAAAAGCAATCATACAAAGACAGATCAGAGTTCCAAAGTGTGCAACTGTGCAAAAGCGGTTCAAGTCAAATCAATAATTTATNTGGCCTTGTTGAGGCAAATTGTGTGAAGAATGAATGCAGATCCGGGTATAACTAAGGCTCTAATGTCACTGTTCTACTTTGCCAGGTGTGTTGTAGAAGATAAGAACTCAAAGGTGGCCTGGTTGAACCGTTCTGGCATCATTTTTGCTGGGCATGACAAGTGGTCTCTGGACCCTCGGGTTGAGCTGGAGAAACGCCATTCTCTGGAGTACAGCCTGCGAATCCAGAAGGTGGATGTCTACGATGAGGGTTCCTACACTTGCTCGGTGCAGACACAGCATGAGCCGAAGACCTCCCAAGTTTACTTGATCGTGCAAGGTAAGGAGAAGATGGTAAAGGAGAGGCGAGTGGCAGAAAATAATCATGACAAACAAAATACTCGAGTGATCCTTTCTGGAATAAAGGATTCGTTGTGGCAAATTCCAAATTCATTATGGCACTTTAGTATCTATTTTCTTTTTACATAGAAAAACTAAATGGGGATAGACTTTAAATAATAGAACTGAGGAGGATAAAGAAAAAGGAGTCTTGCCACTGTGAGTCAATAACCTTGGTGAGAATGTTTTCTCTTAACCCTGAGTGTGATAACACTCAGCAGACCACAGCTGTGTCCATGGGACATAAGAACACACAGAATGCTTGGAAACATGTGAGGTCCACTTTTTCACACTGTTAGAAACTGGATGCTTTTGCTGAAGGTGTGATTTCTATCTGTCCTCAGTTTAAAGAATATCACTAATTATCTGTTTTTCTGATAGTAAATGTTATTTGGAAAAATAAAAATTTCCAGAAGCCTTGGCATCCTCCCAGCTGGCTGGCTTTCTTTGTAGTTTGTATCTCTATTTCACGGCAAGTTATTTGTGAGCAAGTGCCATGACGAAGATCTGCAAAATCATTGAGGATAATCTGCTTCCAGATTGGGGTTTCCAAGGGCATATCTGAGTCATGGTTTTACAGGATCAAAACCTTAAATGGCATATGCAAGCCTCAAAACTATAGCTCTCTTGGGGCCCTTTCCCCATAATTGCAGAATGAGAACAAAGCTGATCAGCTGTACAGTTTTATTGCAAGCAGAGTCAAACCATTAGCAGCTTCAATCCATCTACCAGGAAGGATCTAAGCACTAACAAATATTAGGGCTGTGTTCATGTATTCTTGATTTACAATGTTATGTAAATTTAATGCAAATTAAGCATGGCCCTAGGACTCCTGTCAAGATTCCAGTGCAGTCAGTTGTATGCAAAATTTGACTGTAGCTTCTATTAATGTGTTATGGAATTGATTATTGCACCATTTAAATTATTGCTCTCCCAACTCCTCTGATTAATAGATTGAAACCAGAGTAAAATGCATCAGAGAGTACCTGTGCAGGGGTGGTTTAGTCATGTGACCTCTATCTTGGTCCATTTGCAGTGGCTGACAGCTTCATTTTATTGCTTGTAAAAGGCATGTCTACTGACTTGCAAAATGCCTATCACACTTCACGTGAGTTCCTTAAGAGACACCAGGGTTTGGACATCAGGTAGTCCATTTAAGTGTGTAAAGATAACTACAGATGTGTAAATATGTAAAAGGTTAACTTAGCAGCTTCCTCAAAACACAAGCCTGCACACAAGCACACACACACACAGAAACACACACTTCAAAACAAAAGGAAAATTTCTACCTCATTTAATGGCAAAGAGAGGGGGGATAATTAGTTTACTTAAGGTCCCTTAGAACAGATTTTATCTGATGACCAGCAACACATTTTATTGTGAAATTCCTACACAATTTTAATACCTTCACAGTCTTTAATGTTATTGGAAACTCACTAGAGACCACAACTAGAGAATGTATATTACCCTACAAGGAGCAAAATTGGGCAATCTGAGGGTTACATCCCTTGGTTTCTAGATGAGGAAACAGAAGTTAATTAGGTTTAGGTTACTTGCTCAAGGTAACACAGAGAGTTCAGGGAGTAGTTTGGAACCAAGCAGACAAGGAATCAAATTGAAGCACATTCTACTGGAATGGGAATTTTTTTGCTATGACTTTTTAAGAACTACCAAATTCCTATTTGAGTTCTTAGTGCCAAGTGCCCAAAGCCCTTCCTCCTTTTTCCTCATTCATCTATGTACATTTTAGCTACTAGCACAACAATCTGGGGAGAATTAGAGCTAGAGCTAGGTCAGACCATGCTGCTTATAGTTCCCTATTACGTTATTGAGTTTAACTTAATACTAAGAGATGGAAAAGAACTATACAGTTGAGATACTGTTTATTCATTATCTTGTTTGCTTCTAATAATGTTATTATAAAGTAGATATTAATAACTTTATTATAAATATGAAAAAAGTTTGAAGTTCAGGAATGATAAGGAGCTGCCCAAGGCTGCCTCTTGGCTTAGGACTGGATTTCAAACCCATATCTGTTTGATTCAAGATATTATAGTATTTTCTTTTTAACCATACTGCTTTAAAAGAAAAAACGAGCAACAAAGCCTGTTCTTGTAAGAGCGATGATGAAAGGTTGCTTCCTCCTTGAACTTGAGTTATGAAGGGAGATGTTTTGGACAGTTATATGGATGTTGGCATTTGATATCTAGCACCAGATGGCTGATTCGATTCCCCTTAGAACGTTCAACTTTGTGATTATGTCAGTGGGTCCACCCTTTACCGCTATTTATTCACGCTGCCTCCTACTCCTTGCCTCCATTTTATATGTTTTCACCACATCAAAGATTTTGTCTATAGGCATGTCTGCCATCCTTCTTTCTTCCAATCCCACAGCACCTTCCTTCAGAATATAAGGGTCTTTTGAATTTTTCAAATTCTTCCTTACTCACCGTATGTGCTTTCTGCAAATCCCACATAACTCATTATTAAATAAATACTGTATTGTTTTTCTTTGCCCAATGGGGAGGTCACCTTTAGCTTAAAGATGCTGTGAGATATCACTGAAGAATAGTAGTTAAGAAAGTGGGGCTTCATATCTCAATATTCTTTCTTGCTTTAAATCAATTTTAGGGTAACCTATTTGGGGCTTCCCTGATAGCTCAGTTGGTAAAGAATCCACCTGCAATGGAGGACGAGACCCTGGTTCGATTCCTGAGTCAGAAAGATCCACTGGAGAAGGGATAGGCCATCCATTCCAGTGTTCTTGGGCTTCCCTTGTGGCTCAGCTGGTAAAGAATCCACCTGCAATGCGGGAGACCTAGGTTCGATCCCTGGATTAGAAAGATCCCCTGAAGAAGGGAAAGACTACCCACTCCAGTATTCTGGCCTGGAGAATTCCATGGACTGTATANATGCTTTTGGACTTTGGTGTTGGAGAAGACTCTTGAGAGTCCCTTGGACTGCAAGGAGATCCAACAAGTCCATTCTAAAGGAGATCAGTCCTGGGTGTTCATTGGAAGGACTGATGCTGAGGCTGAAACTCCAATACTTTGGCCACTTCATGTGAAGAGTTGACTCATTGGAAAAGACCCTGATGCTGGGAGGGATCGGGGGCAGGAGGAGAAGGGGACGACAGAGGATGAGATGGCTGGAAGGCATCACGGACTCAATGGACATGAGTTTGAGTGAACTCTGGGAGTTGGTGATGGACAGGGAGGCCTGGCGTGCTGCAGTCCATGGGGTTGCAAAGAATTGGATCCGACTGAGTGACTGAACTGAGCTGAACGTAGATCTGGAGCTGGAGAAGCAACTCAGAAACATGGATGAGATGAGCTATTTGAAAAGCTCCAACAAAAGCCTGCTCTCTCAAGCCAACACACCAGAGGCACAGCCCAGCAAGAGAGAGAGCTTGTAAGCAGTCACCCCTCTTAGCTCCACAGCACCCAGCGGTGATGAGCAACCAAGCCGCCTCCTCCCCACCACTGGATGCAGTCAGGAAAGCCTCACAGAGGAGCGGGAATTTCACCACTGCCCAACGCTAACAAAACCAGTCCCTCTCCAGAACCCTTCCTCCTCAAACCTAGGTAAAAAAAAGAAAGAAAGAAAGAAGGAAAAAGTACTCCTGGCCAGGTGTTGGCTGAGGTCTAGTGAGGAGCCAGAACTGTCAGCCTCTTCCCACCCCACTCCCAACCCCCTTGGGCCGTGGAGGCCAAGGGGAGGGTCTGGACCTCCACCCTCACTGGTAGTTAGCCCTCCCCGTCCTCCCCCAACCCCCTGATGGAGGGGTGTCACAGGAAGCCAGACCAAAAAGAAGATAAGACTCGGAGTTCCATACTTAACACCCTTACAGAGAATCAGGAAAATCACAGCTTAGATGAGCATGAGATAGTCAACAAGCAACAATGCCAAGATGAAGGAGAGCGCAGAGTTCTTTGATAAAATCTGCAAAGCAAGTATTATGAAAGTGTTTCGAAAAGCAATTGCAAACACCCTGGAAACAAGTGAAAACCAGTAGAGAATTTGGAAACATAAAGACGAGCCCCATGGGATATTTGAGAAGTGAAAAGTATAACTGAAAATTTAAAAACACACTGGATGGGCTCAAGAGCAGGATAAGACAAAAGAAAGAATTAGTGATCACGAAGGACGGAAGGATGCAGCCCATCTGAAAACCAGAGAGAAAACACACAAGAAAAGAGAGTGAGCAGAACTCTGGGGACGTGATGGACTCTAAGAAACATCTAACATTCACGTCACTGGAAATGCAGAAAGTGGGGAGAAAGATGTGGCTGAAAAACATTCAAAGAAATGACATCTAAAAACTTCCACAGTTTGCTTCCACAGTGACCTTAAATTTAGGTGCCTATACTTTTTATACCAAAGGAGAAAATAACCCGATGAAAAGAACTCTTCTCTTTTCCCTTACATGACAAATAGCTAATTTAAACAGATTATTCCAGTTGCATTTGTTTCTTTTGAAGTTAGCCTCAGCCTGTTTCAGTCATAACATTTTCATGGTGTTCTTTCTGCTGCCTAAGCCCCATTAATTCAAGATGAGCTATGCTTATGGGATACATGCAAATAAAGTATAAGTCTGTTGATAGGCAATACTATAGAAATTTAAATGGATTTGGAAATACAAGAAGAAAAAAATTTAAACAGAAAACCCAAGGCAGAAGTCATGATCTAGAAATAAACATAACCTATGGCTCAGAAAAACAAGTTGAAAATTTAGAACAGCAATAAAACAAATATGAGATTTTTATTTCTACAATGTCAAATAATGTCTTTACATACTTTTTACACTTTTGACCAGTTGGTTGGATGTTATATATACTAACTTACTGAAAAAGCTTGCTAAGGAGAAGATAATAAGCACAAATAAAAAACAATCATCATCATTTGAGTTTTTCCTATTATCAGGTACTGTTTTAAGTACTTTTATTTACTTAGTCCTTGCAATAACCCTATGACATACTATTATTATCCTATTTTATGGGTGAATAAAACGAGGCAGAAAAAGGCTAGGAAAGTCAGCCATGATCATAAAGCTTGTAAGTGCCAGAGCTAGTAACCCAGGCAGTCTGACTCCAGAGACTGCAAATATAACCAGTAAGATATATAGTATCTTGAAAGAATTTAGGAATATGGATGCACAAAAATGCACCAAAGAGCATTTTTAGGAACTCCTGAGTTTCCTGAGTCATACAGCAAATTCCCATTGGCTATATAGGAATACATTGGACACTTTCCTAAGAAGTTCATGACCTGAATATATGTCTCTCTCTCTGTGTATACATATCTATACACACACATAACTGAATCACTTGGCTGGACANGTTTCCTGAGTCATACAGCAAATTCCCATTGGCTATATAGGAATACATTGGACACTTTCCTAAGAAGTTCATGACCTGAATATATGTCTCTCTCTCTGTGTATACATATCTATACACACACATAACTGAATCACTTGGCTGGACACTTAAAACTAACAACATTGTAAACCAACTATACTCCAATAAAATTAAAAAAATCAAATCACCTTTACAAAAATAAAAGGGAAATTCAAGGTGAAAAAACCTTAAAAAATGACTCTAATGACCATGATGAATAAAGCTAAGTAATTTTTTAAAAAAGAAACTTTAACTATGTGATAATCTCTATGGAAAAAATATATGCATGAAGTACAATGGGGACACAAATAAAAGAGAAATGAATTCTGCTGAATTGCAGGTTCAGAGAAAATGATAATAAAGTTATGACATCTGATGTGTGTCCTGTGATGTCTGCTGATTAGATGAATAAGAGTTTTTCTAACAGAATAATGCATCAAAGGGTACAAAGGCATTAAAATCCTTGACGTATTTTTAGAATCATAAATGACAGTGTCGCAATAGTTATGACAGAAACACAGGGAGCATCTGAGTCAGGGGAAAAGGTGGGAGATGAGAGTGCAAGTAGGTTGCAGGCACTTATTCAGTGAAGGGGCCAGCGTCTCTGATGAGCAATTCGATGCTGATTCTTTCTGCAGTGGTTGGAAAGGTCATTCATGACAGCACAAAATAGAATACCGCAGTCTGCAGGTCAAGTCTGGCCCACCACCTGTTTCTCTGCAACCTGTGAGCTAAGAGTAGCTTATATGCCTTTAAAGGGGCTTTTCAAGTGGGAAGGAGAGTGATATTTTATGTCACGTGAGATTTCATTCCAGCACCTGTAATGAAAGGCTTACTGGAAAACAGCCATGCCCGTGTGTTCACACACTGTCTGTATCTGCACTCATGTCACACTGCAGGGTTGAGTAGTTATAGGGACTGTATAGCCACAAAGCCTAAGAGATTTATCATCTGGCCTCGTGGATAAAGGCTGACACGAGGCAGAGAAGAAACCGAACTCAGGACGAGTGTTGTATGAAAGTTATTGAGATGCTTATGGTAATTGGAGCTTGTAACAGGGCAAGTGGCAAGGTGGGCTGGGGAGCCAAGTACCTGAGAAGCTTCTAAGTAGCAGTCATCAAGCTCTCTTGATGGACTGATCAAAAAGATGAGGGAAAGAGCTGACTCTATGGTGACAAAGGATGCATAGATAGATATTGCATGGATCACAAATGCATATTTCCCTTATCGCCCGGCTGGTAAAGAATCTGCCTGCAGGGTGGGAGNAGGTCCTGACAAGTAGACGCTTTCCTTTTTTCCCCTAGAATTAGTAACAACAACAAATCATATCTAAAGTTCTCTTTGGGTTGACTACAGATCCAGCTCTGAGCTAAGTATGTTGCATGCATCCACTCATTCAGCTCTGAACAAGAACCTTATGATACAGGTATATTTATTATTTTCAGTTTATCTATGGGGGAAGCGATGTTCCAATGCTGGCATCCTTAAGCAACATGCCAGAATGTCTCACTTGTTATGCTACTCTAAGAAATGGATGGATGCAAAGGAGGATGGACAGACAGATCTCCTTGGGAACATAATTGCTGAAACATATAGGATATGTACAAACTTAGAAAATACACAATAATGAAAATATATGCTTCATCTTTCTAATGCACTTTCTAATTCCGTGGTGGCTCAGACGGTGAAGCGTCTGCCTACAATGTGGGAGACCAGGGTTCCATCTGTGGGTCGGGAAGATGCCCTGGAGAAGGAAATGGCAAACCACTCCAGTACTGTTGCCTGGAAAATCCCATGGATGGAGGAGCCTGGTAGGCTACAGTCCATGGGGTAGCAAAGAGTCAGACACGACTGAGCGGCTTCACTTTCACTTTCTAATGCACTTAGAGTAGGGAATATGAAATGGACACACAGAATCATAACAGAAGTTAGAAAGTGATAAAATAAATTAGAAAGGTATATGTGAAATGTTAACAGTCAGTTTGAAGCTACTTCCAACACGGACAATTAAGAAAGGCTTGATGCCACTTATTGCTTCTTCAATTATTCATCAACAAACGTGAACCCACCACACAGTAGCAACTGGGTATGTGCTGGAGATAAAGTGCAGCGAATTTCTGAACCTTTGATTGTTAAAAACAAGACAATATTACTATTTCTAAGTGGCTAGCAAAGCAATTTATTTCTTGTGACTTCCAAGGTCAGAAAAGTCAATTTCAAAATAAAGCCGAATGACGGGGAAAAAAAAAGAAAAGCCAATTCCCTTTGCTCTCAGGAGCTGCTTTAGCGAGCGCTTGCAGTTTTGTAGCTACGAGTCCTCTTTCTGCAAGGCCTCCCTAAACGCTGGTAAAAATAAGCCAGTGCTTCCGGTGTACAGGCTAACCATGTTCTGTAAAGGTTCTCCTCCTGGTGTCAGTCAGTGGGGGTAGAGGTGGCAGGTTTCTGACAGATTATGTCAACTGATTGTTTTTTTCCTGTTGGTTTATTTATCAGTGTGCTCGAAAAAGGACGAAGGGGGAATAACGGACTTGTGCTTTGAGAACCGAGGGCAGGACTGATGGGGATTCCCGATGGGAAAAGAAGAGTGGTCACAGGGAGGAGAAGGCAATGCAGACCGCCGCGCAGCGCCTGGGCCGAGCACCCCCCAGGCGTGGCGCGCAGAGCCCGGCCGAGCACCCCCAGGCGTGGCGCCGCGCCTCTGGAGCACGCTCTCCACCCCAGTATCCGCACTGCTCCGGGCGTGTCCGGCCCTCGGCGACACAGTGGACTGTGGCTCCTCTGGCCATGGGAGTCTCCAGGCGAGAACCCTGGAGGGGGCTGCTACTTCCTCCTCCGGGGGATCTTCCCGCCCAGGGATCCAGCCCGCACCTCTTCCGCCTGCTGCACTGGCCGGCTCTTCACCACGAGCGCGATGCAGTTAGAGGCTCCGACGCTGGCTCAGGCTCTGCAGCCTCTTGCTGGGTAACTGGGAGCGCTGGGCCAGTGTGGAGCGGAAATCTACAGTGATCTGGAGTGGCAGACCAGGAAAGGACCAGCGGCAACCTGGGGCGCTTCCCTGGGATGCTCTGAGTGACAGAGCGTCCCTGAGCTCGGGGTCTTGCGAGAGGCAACGGGGGAGTCTTGCCATCATATCTGCACATTAAAGGAAAGGATGGGCCCACGACCTGGAGAACCAGAACACTTCAGTTCCCGTAAATGAATATGATATATTCTCTGCTCTCAAAGAACTCACAGTTCTGGGTTTTGATGAATGAGTAGAACTCAAGCTTGTTCAGGCAGGTAGGAAAGAATGAGGAAAGGCAAGAAGGTGGAAAATCCCCAAGCATGAAATGTTTCTTCTTTTTTAATTGGAAAAAGAAAAGGCTTTTCTCTGTTCCAAAAAACTTACTTAAAATGTACTTTTGGAACCCAATCTATTTATAAACTAGGGACTTCCTGAATAGATCAGAAGAACAAAGTACACTAGGCTTCACAGATGTACGGCAAGAGAGATTTCTGCTTGAGAATGAAAACGGGAACAGTTATTTTCAGCTCCTAGTTAGCAATCAGAAATGAGCTACCACATTTTAATCCCATAAAAATTCGTCATTGGTAAGCATCATTTATAGACTGTTTGGGGCTTCCTCGATGCCTCAGGAGTAAAGAATCCGCCGCAATGCAGGAGATGCAGGTTTGATTCCTGTGTTGGGAAGACCCTCTAGAGGATGGAGTAGCAACTACTCCCGTATTCTTGCCCAAAGAATCCCAAGGTCAGAGGAGTCTGGTGGGCTACAGTCCAAAGGGTGACAAAAAGTCAGAGATAGCAGCATGTACCCAAAGACCATTTAACTACAAATATCTTGTTTAATTGACTCATGATTATAGCAGATATTGCCTTTTTATTAATCTACAAAATTTTAAAGGCCCCTCTAATGTTAAAAGTAACAAAAATATAATTAGAATAAGAAATGTCTTCAGTTCAGTCGCTCAGTCATGTCCGACTCTTTGAGACCCTATGGACTGCAGCATGCCAGGCCACCCTGTCCATCACCAAATCCAAGAGCTTGCTCAAACTCATGTCCATTGAGTCAGTGATACCATCCAACCATCTCATCCTCTGTCATCCCCTTCTCCTCCTGCCTTCAATCTTTCCCAGCATCAGGGTCTTTTCCAATGAGTCAGCTCTTTGCATCAGGCGGTCCAAGTATTGGAGTTTCAGCTTCAGCATCAGCCCTTCCAATGAATGCTCAGGACTGATCTCCTTTAGGATGGACTGGTGGGATCTCCTTGCAGTCCAAGGGACTCTCAAGAGTCTTCTCCAACACCACAGTTCAAAAGTATCAATTCTTCGGCGCTCAGCTTTCTTTATAGTCCAACTCTCACATCCATACATGACCACTGGAAAAACCATAGCCTTCACTAGATGGACATTTGTTGGCAAAGTAATGTCTCTGCTTTTTAACATGCTGTCTAGGTTGGTCTTACAAATGTAAGAAATGTCTTACATTTATAAAATATCACCTTTAACAATTTAAAAAGTATTTACATAGATACAGTTTTTATGCTGCTTGAAGGCTGACTCATTGGAAAAGACCCTGCTGCTGGGAAGGGTGATGGCAGGAGAAGGGGACAGCAGAGGATGAGACCCCTTGGATGGTATCACCAGCTCCATGGACACAGGCCTGAGCAAGCTCCAGGAGATGGTGAAGGACAGGAAAGCCTGGTGTGCTGCAGTCCATGGGGTTGCAAAGAGTTGGACACAACTTAGTGACTGAACAACAACTCATTATATTATCTCAAGCTCCTTGCAAGATACGCTGGGCAAGTGACAGCTCCATTTTTCAAAAGAGGAAACAAAGTTATAGAGATTAAAAGATGGGCTGGAGACTACAAAACCACTTACTGATTTTTATCTCCCAAAATGCCTCTCTTGTGTCTATAATAATCCCCAGGTATAGAGTCACCTGCATAAAAGATCATGCCTAATACTTAATCTGATCACTCAGAAATTAGAATTAATTATACTTTTAAAGAAATCAAGTGTTCACCTGTTACTTCTAGCAGTTTGATAATTCTGGGAGGTAAGCTCTGAAAGAATTAATCCATTGGGGTGAGATCTAACCAATTTTTTTTTAATATTCCAAACTCAGTAGGGTTTGACATGATTTATTGTTTACACATAGAAGAAGAAACCACACATTTTAAAACACTGCCTTTAGCCAAAGCAAGAATGTTAGCCTCAATTTTTCCAGTTATATTGTATTACAGATGAAATCAATATCTCCAGTGGCTGATAATAAAGAAGTAAGGGGAAATGTAAACTGAGACTGACTTAACAAAGGAAATGAATGTAATTATGTTGATGAGAAACCCCAAATTGGGAAGAAACCTGTCAGGTAAATTGTCTCATCAACACTCCAGTTTGATGAGTGTTGTGGCAACATTCTAAGCAACATGACCTACGCCAATTAGGGCCACTGTTCCACAGAAAAGAAATTTTATTGCTATATTTTTTAAAAAGAGGAAATAATGTTGGATACAGGAAGAAAGCGGATGAAAAGCCATAGCTGCAGAGGCCACATGTCAATAAGCAGAGGATGCTGCCTGTTTGGGGCTTCTCCAGTGGTGCGGTGGTAAGGAATCTGCTACCGTGCAGCAGACACAGGTTCAATCCCTGGGTCAGGAATCTCCCATGGAGAAGGAAATGGTCAGGAATATCCCACTCCAGTATTCTTGTCTGGAGAATCCCGTGGACAGAGGAGCCTGGCGGGCTACAGTCCATGGGGTTGCCAAGAGTCAGACACGACTGAGTGACTCACACACGCACACACCCCTCCCAGGCAGAGACCACACCCGCCACCGTATCACAACACCCTTACCTAAGAGTTTGGCATTTAGTAGGCACTTGGTAAATAATTCTGAATGCAGGCATCAAGTGTTCTGGTAGACTGAATTTTCTGACTCACAAAGATTTGCATTATGAACCCTATGTGGATTGCTAGTTTTTAAGGAATCAGGATCCATGAAACTGCATTTAGTCCCTAAGCATTTCTGACCATTTTCTTTTAACACTTGAAATATTCATAAAAATCTTCAGAATCACTCACTGTCTTAGGGTTGCCTTAGGGATAATAAGTGAGTGTACAGCGTTAAGATTTCTTTTTTAATGTTTGTACTATCTACAAGTTAATAGATTCTTAGGCTAGATTAGTAAGTTACCTACAAAAATTTATAGGTTTTATCTATAAGCCAACTTAGATTTGAGTAAAGTGTTGGCTAAAGCATCATTTCTGAACAAGGGGTGCTCCACATTTGATATCTGTGTTTTCTGACTTTTTTCTCGGTCATGTGACTCTTTCGATTTCATTTTTTTACATAAGAAACAACTGCCAGGAGTGACTCATTCACTTACTCGCTAGATTCTTACTGAGCCCACTTTACGCGCTAAAGGTAGCAGCAGTGAACAAAAGTAGCCCCTACCTCCACTGGGCTAACTTTCTTATTTAAAAAGGTAAATAGTAAATAAATAAATGGCCATAATATGTAGTTTGCCAGAGGAAAGTAAAGTGAAGTGGGGAAATACGGTGTGTATGATGGACGGGGGTGCGGCTGTCAGTGAGACAGCCAGGGAAGACTTCGCTGAGGTGCTCCCTGAGCTAAGACCCCAAGGAGCAAGGCAGCGGGACCATGCCAACAGATGGGGAGAGGATGGCTCAGAGAATGCGGAGGTGCGGAGCTGTGAGCATGCCTGGGGTGTGTTTAGGAAACAGGAGGAGGCCAGTGAAGTGGGGCAGAGATGCCGAGGAGGATGGGTGTGGAAAACAGGCTTGGGGACGAATGGATGGAGAAATGTGCACAATGGAATGCGATCCAGCTTTCAAAAAGAAGGGAATCCCGCCGTATGTGACAACAAGGATGAACCGGGAGAGCATTATGCCAAGTGAAACAAGCCGTTCACAGAAAAAATATGGCATGGTTCCACTTATATGAAGTATCAGAATAATCAAACTCTTAGACACAAAGAAGAGGATCGTGGTTGCCAGGGACTGGGGGGTGGAGGAAACGCAGAGTTGCTGTTCAACGGCTATGAAGCTTCAGTTGTGCGAGCTGGATAATTTCTAGAGATCTAACGTGTGGCACAGTACCTGCGGCCACAATACTGCACTGGGCACTTAACAGATTCGTGAGGCATGCGGAGCTCATGCTGTGTTATTACCACACACACGACATGGCAGGAGGATACTTTCGGAGGTGATGGAAACGTTTGTCACCTTGATTGTGGTGATAACTTCATGGGTGTATGCATAGGTTAAACTTAAACTGTATAGATATTGTAGCTTCTTGTATATAATAAAGCTGCTTTAAAACGTTCAAGGGTATTATTTGCATACTTTAACTCACATATTGCAGTAGAAGGGAATGAGAGGGTGAAATCAGGTCTAAGTAGGTAAGTATCTTCGATCTGGAGAATAAAGAAGTTTCTATCTGATGCCTTCTATTTTTTTCTGAAAAGTAGAGCTAGATAAAACTGCTAAGAGTATGGAGTAGGATGGATTGTGGAATTTGGAATGTTTCAGAGAATAAAGAAAGTTAGAAACAGTCATTTTGGAGGTGGGAGGATACATTAAATAGTACTTCAGTTGGATTGTCAAGAGAGTGAAAAGCCCATTACAAGCCAGGGGAACCTGAATAGACCAGAAGTAATATTCCTTTTCATGTGACTTTCTCCAGAAGCGTTCAGCAAATGACAGCTGTGCTCAGGTGTGAAAGAAGATGAAGCGCTAATTCACCCAGGACTGGATGAGAAGCAGACAGAAAGACTTAGGATTTCAGCAGGAGTGACGCTGCAACCGTAGGTCCTGGCTTCTGATTAGATCAGGTGAGAAATGATGGAACAGAGGAAGTGGTAAGAAACAGGTCAGCGGCCTGATGCCTCAGAGAGAGTGGAGGATGATTACAAGGGAGTTATTGGGGCAAGGAAGCTGGAATGAGCCAGAAAACCAGAGAAGAGATGTGGTCAGGGGGAAAGCTGATTGAATCAGTGACTTTGAAAGTGGAACATTATTTGTGATGACGAGATCCAAGGTGTGGCTAGGGGAGCAGATTGTTCAAGTGAAGGGGAAGATGATTGGAGAAAAGGTGAGAAAATCAGGCAACAAAGGGAAAATAAACCTTCCGCTGTCTTCATGGTTTTATAATGAGAAGCATGGCAAGATTACATTTCAAAAGAATGGTTCACAGGTGCCTAAGAAAGACATTCCTTGGCAAAAGGTTTTTTTTTATTTTTTTTAAACACTAATTTCAAATGGATCAGAGAAAGAATTTATGATGTTTATAAATAAAGAATTTGTACATGTTTCCTAAATAAATGCTCTAAGAAAAGAGAGGGCGGGTGCCTATTTTCAAGAAGCAGCTTGGCTAATTTTGTCAAAGGAAGAGAGCACCGAGGCCATGTGGGTCAGCTGATAGCAAAGGGCAATTTTAAAATACATCTTAGCCAAGGTGGATATGTTTATTTAAAATCTCCCCCATGAGCCTTACTAAAAAATATAATTCTAAAGTAATACTTACATAGATCACTTTTTAAGGAAAATTGATAATTAACTGTGGATCTTGTAAAGGAAGAAAATCTNTTTTAAAATACATCTTCTGGTGAAAAAAAAAAGAAAAAAAAATAAAAAATAAAATACATCTTAGCCAAGGTGGATATGTTTATTTAAAATAAAGCTTTGCTCTTTGTTAAAATCTCCCCCATGAGCCTTACTAAAAAATATAATTCTAAAGTAATACTTACATAGATCACTTTTTAAGGAAAATTGATAATTAACTGTGGATCTTGTAAAGGAAGAAAATCTAAGCACAATCAAAGGGACATGATAATCAGTTTTTGTCCCAGTTTTATAAATGATGCCTGGTATTATAAATAAAAATGACTCAGTCTAGAAATATCTATCTAACTGTCCACATAAGTCAACAAANTTGATAATTAACTGTGGATCTTGTAAAGGAAGAAAATCTAAGCACAATCAAAGGGACATGATAATCAGTTTTTGTCCCAGTTTTATAAATGATGCCTGGTATTATAAATAAAAATGGCTCAGTCTAGAAATATCTATCTAACTGTCCACATAAGTCAACAAAAAAATTGTTTTTTTGGAGAAAGCACAGGCTTTTATATATAATACATCTCTGAAACTCAGTTATAGCTGCGTATCTGAACAATACAAGAGATATATTAGCCAAGAAAGGATTCTGTTTCAAATGAATTTAAACAGCAGTGCAGACCTTAGTCTCACTCCTCACCCAGCTCTCTCCTCATTGCAGAAGCACGTGAACTTATGGTTCCTAGGTCAAGTTCATGTACTTATCAATATTCCAAACACAGAAAAGGGGGAAGGAGAGTGGAGGATTCCTAGGGATCACAGGTGACAAACACACCATTCATCTCATGGACTCTCCGAAGAAGCTACCTGCTGATTCACTAATGGCTATCATGCCATGCAAGGCCTACTCTAGTGACAAAGAAAGTCCTGCTAAAGGCAAGCTTAGAAAGAGTATGAAAAAGCAGAGACATCACTTTGCTGACAAAGGTCTGTCTAGTCAAAACTATGGTTTTTCAGTAGTCACGTATGGATGTGAGAGTTGGACAATAAAAGAAGGCTGAGTGATGAAGAGCTGATGCTTTAGAACTGTGGTGCTGGAGAAGACTCCTGAGAGTCCCTAGGACAGCAAGGAGATCAAGCCTGTCAATCCGAAAGGAAACCAACCCTGAATACTCACTGGGAAGATGATGCTGCGGCTGCAGCTCTAGCATTTTAGCTGCCCGATGAGAAGAGCTGCCTCATTAGAAAAGCCCAGGAAGTTAGGAAGATTGAAGGCGAAAGGAGAAGGGGTGACGGAGGACAAGATGGTTAGATAACATCACCAGGTCAATGGACACAAATGTGAGCAAACTCGGGGAGACAGTGAAGGACAGGGGAGCCTGGCATGCTACAGTCCACAGGGTCACAAAGAGTCAGACACAATTTAGCGTCTAAACAACAAAAGAGGATTCAAATTAAAACCCGCATAGCCAGAAATTATTTCTTGTTCAGAAAGAGGGAGGATTTTGATGACACACTTGTTATTAAACATTCCCACTTAAAAATTTTCTATTTCAAGTCCAACTCAAGAAGAGTTATTTACCAAAACATTTCCCCATGCATATCATCTTTAAATAAAGTTCGTTTGGGCATGTTCAGTGTATTTCTTCAGTTCAGTTGGAAGAAACTGATTCTGACTCCCCAGTGAGCAAAAGACTTTTAGTGGAAAGACATTTTTACTGTCCCTGTTCACAGAGTAGCTGGAAAACTAACCCATGGCAAGGACAGAAATCCAAAACGCTCATGACTTTCAGGAAGCAACACGATGGGCTTTTTCTCTCAACGCCCCTGCCAAACGAGTCCCCTCCAGCTGTTTGTTCCTTCAGTGCAACTCTAAGGACAGTTTCAAAGTCCCAGGAATGGGATCTGCTTGTCCCACTGTGGGTCGTAACAAGTGTCTATCATTACAAACACCATCCATGACTCTCTTAGTTTGCTGGGGCTGGCCAGAAGAAACTGCAACAGACTAGGGAGCTTAGCAGAAATTTATTCCTCCCAGTCTGGAGGATAGGAGTCCAAGATTAAAGTGTCAGGAGGACTGGTTCCTTCTGAGGCCTCTCTCTCGGCCTGCAGGTGGGCATTCTCACTGCGTCCTGGCACCGTCTCTGTGAGCTTCCACCCCCGGTCTTTCCATGTGTCCAGGTTTTCTCTTCTTATAAGGATACCAACCACCTGGATTAGGGCCCACTGTAATGACCTAATTTTAACTGAGTTACCTCTTCAAAGACCTTATGTCCAAATGCAGTCACATTCTGAGTCCCTTGTGGCTAAGCTGGTTAAGAATCCGCCTGCAATGTGGGAGACCTGGGTCAGATCCCTGGGTTGGGAAGATCCCCTGGAGAAGGGAAAGGCTACCCATTCCAGGATTCTGGCCTGGAGAATTCCATGGACTGTATAGTCTATGGGGTTGCAGAGGGTCGGGCACGACTGAGTGACTTTCACTTCACACACGCACTTACAGGCACGGCCAGAACTCACGTTTATCAGCTGTCTGGGCTTCCCTGAGCCCAGACAAACCAACATAACACCAGGCATCACAAGGACTAATCTGCGGGGAGGAAGCCATTCTGAGAAGAGAAACTGGAAAAGACTAACAAAAACGAGTGAAGCATTTTAGAGTCGTTAGTAATCTAAGAGGGCTTCCCTGGTGGCCCAGCTGGTAAAGAATCTAAGAAACGAAAATAAAGCCACTAGGTGATCTTACTACACATTCAAAAGCCACATAAAATCACGGATGGGACAGGATGTGGAGCAAAGGGAATTCCCCTCTGCTGGCCAGTGTGAACTGATGCTGGTGAGGACTTGTGCAATGTCTTATGGACGTGGAAGAGTCCACGCCCCAGAAACTCCACTTGTATGTATACAAACATAGTTCACACCTGTGTACAAAGAGGGAAACAAGGTGTGTTCAAGGCAGTCATTTCTGGGATTGAAAAAACAAATCCCCAAACAACCTAATTATCTATCAAGGGAATAATGACAAACTTTAATACCAGTGAAAGGAAGTGGACTGGAGATGCACGTGTCAGCACAGATGGATCTCACTAAACTGAGCAGGAAGAGGAGGAGAATCAGCAGCAGAACACGATGTTAATTGCATAAAGTTTAAAAACATGCAAATCCAAGCTGCATGAATCACTCGGGAACGCAAACCTACATAGTAAAAATCTACTTAAGAAAGAACATGTGCGTGCGTGCGAGTGTGCACGCTAAGTCGCCTCAGTCACGCCCAGCTCTTTGCGACCCCGTGGACTGTAGCCCGCCAGGCTCCTCCGTCCATGGGATTCTCCAGGCAAGAACACTGGAGTGGGGTGCCATGCCCTCTTCAGGGGATCTTCCTGACCCAGGGATCGAACCCAGGTCTCCTGCACTGGCAGGCAGGTTCTTTACGGCATGATAAATGCCAGATTCTGGTTGTGAAAGGGCCGAGGAGCCTGACAGAGTAGGGGGACACCTGGAGCTTTACGTCATTAGTACTGTTTCATTTCTCGAGCTGCAGAGTACAAAGTATTCGCTGTAATGTATTTAAAACCTTCTCTGTATGTATTGAATTCATCACAGTAATTTTAGAAAAGATTCCTACTTTCACTCATAATTACAGAAGTACAAATATTACAGAAGGTTTAATTTCCCAGAAAAAAAAATATTGATGTGGAAGCACTCCTCTTTTGAGGCATTTCTTTTTCAGGCCGGATGAAGTGAATCAACACACTGGCACTTCACAAAGCTTCTGACACAAAGAACCTTAATTTGCAGAGACCTAGCATACATGAAGAAAGAACAATTAATTCTAGGCATGAAGGTAATTATTCAAATCCAGTGCACATTCCTAGCCCGTGACGAGCACAGAGCCTGGATCTGTGCAACTTTTTCAGGAAACACATGAGCATGATGTAATGTGATGATGCATTCAGTTGATTCACTAAAACAACATTTTTGAACTACACTCCACTTAAAGAGCAGGAAAACTTTCACAGATCAATGTTTCAGCGCCTGTGCTTATAGCCCAGGTGTCTGATTCAAACTAACCAGACAGCGGTGACCACGCGCTGTGCTCTGCTTAGTGGCGTGGGCGTGTCTGGCTCTGAGACCCTCTGGACTGCAGCCCGTCAGGCTCCTCGGTCCATGGGATTCTCCAGGCCAGAAGACTGGAGTGGGTTGCCATTTCTTTCTCCAGGGGATCTTCCCGACCCAGGGATCAAACCCGGGTCTCTCTTCTGCATTGCAGATGGATTCTTTACCAGCTGAGCGACCTGGGGAGGCCAGCAGTGACCGTTTACTTTTTAAAAAGATAATTCTAATATTAAGTAACTTAGGCTAAACAGAGAGAAAAGAGTAGTTTTGTTCANAATTTGCTGGCATATTGAGTTGCAGCACTTTCACAGCATCATCTTTTAGGATTTGAAATAGCTCAACTGAATTCCATCACCTCCACTGGCTTTGTTTCTAGTGAATACATGGATGACCCTACATCAGGATGCTGTATGGTTTCTTGTACTTGAGGCAGGTAGGACTGACTGATTTTAGGTTCCTCTCTTGTCTATGGACAGTATTTGAACATATCCTCAGAACACAGATTGTCCATCAACCACACCCTCACCATAAGAATCATCTCCTCTGAACTGCCTTTCCTCTTGCAGAAGAAAAGAACAGATTCAGAGTCTGAAGTGAATACATTTGGCTCCAGAGAATGTATACTACAAATTAAGTGTGAATGTCAGGGTCAGAGATCCCCAAGTTCAGTGTTATGGTTCATTCATGGCATGCCAATTAGGAGCTAGATACAGTGAAACTTTGCAAGTGAAGGGCAAAATGTAACCACAGAATTTTTAATTAGGCAGAATTGTCCTTTGAACTAAACGTGAGTCCAGTCAAGATAACTAAAATAAGTTAGGAACTACGTCTACTAACTCCATGGTAGGTCCTTAGATTACCTCTGACACCCGTCAAGATTACTGTCAACTACCACCAGACAATTCTCATCTGGCCAAAGGGCTGGCCCCTCCACAAATCGGTTCTCTGACAGTTATTCTTATGAGAAATTTTACTTTCTCTCCCTCTCTTCTTTTGCTTTTCCAGGGATCTCTTGACCCATGAATAAGGAAATTCCATAAATTTGCTGGCTCTGTTTATCACTTTCTCTGTTCTTAACAAATGAATATCTATGACAACAATTCTGGGTAAAATTTTACATAGGTAAATATATAAAAATGGATTGTAAATGACAAAGTGTAATATAAACAAGTAATCACTGTTATTAATACCAGAAGCCCATATAGGGACAATAGCTAAGGAAGTTTTAGGTTATGCTCTGATATATCATCCAGAATAATTGGTCTCAAGGGCATACACAGACATCTCTCTTCCCCCGACTCCTGCACTCCCACTGGCTTTGTTAAAATAGCTATGTGTTTTCAAAATTTTCTGAGCCTCAGTTTCATTCTGGATCAATTGAGGAAGTCAGAGCAAATCTCTCATTTATCAGATATGTATTTATTGCCAACCATATGCCAAAATCTATGCCAAGCACTAGGATTCAACAGTGAAGAAGGTGGATAACGTCCCCACCTTCATGGAGTTCACCACTGATGAAAGTACACAACTAACAAAGAAATACAGTTTGTGATCAGTGTTTCAAAGTTACACTCTTAAACCTTAGTGCTCATATGTATCTTTTGGGAATATTGTTAGAATGCAGATTCTGATTATTTTGGCCTAACATGGGGTCTGGGGTTCTGCGTTCCTCACAAGCCCACATTCAGGCTCATGAAGAGCATCCGTGACGCTCTTGCCACTAGTTCATGAATCACACGTGGGGCTGTAAGACTCTCAAGGGCATTGGCATGATGATGATAGAGAACTGGATTAGAGGGAACACTTACACAATCAGGGAACACTGGATTTAGTTGTTCCGATACACACAAAGGATCCAAGAGTTAGGGTTAGGGGAACCAGAAGAAGAGCAAGTACAAAGGCCTTGAGACAGGAAAGATGTTTTTTGTGTTCACTATCAGAGAGGAAAGAACAAGGGATTAAAAAAAAAAAAAAATCCAAGATGAACTTCAAAAAGCAATCAAGAGTCAGATCCAGAGGGTTTTGGATAGACTGGTAAGAAGTTCATGCTTTATTAACCAATAAATGAGAATATAGTAAAGTGATTTAAGGAGAAAAATGACATTGGGTATCTAAATGTGAGAGAAAGTAAGTAAACCCTGGACCTTGCCAGAGTCCAGGTAAGGGAAGACAATGGCTTGGAGTAGGGAGGTGGCCCTGGAGATGCAGAAGAAGTGTGTGGAATAAAGGTATATTTGAGAAATAGAGGGATAGGTAAGAACAATATATTCCATAAGTGGATAGAAAGAAATAGAAATGAACATTATAATTCTGATTTGCTTCTCTGAGTAAATGATGGTACCATTAAATGAGGTGGGAAACCCATTAAGTGTGAGATATGTATAAAACATTCAAGAGGAGATGTCAAGCAGGCAATTGGAGTTCAGAAAGGATGACTGGGTCTGAGATACCCACTTGGGATTTCCAGCATTTCTATGCAGTTTAGACCCTTGAGGAAGGATGAAATCATTCAAAAAGAGGGCCAGAGTCTTGATGAATTCTGATACTGAGATATGCAATAGAGAAGGAAGAACCAGCAGAGGAAACTGAGAAAGAAAGCAGAGGAGACATCACTGGGGAACACCAGGTGAGTCTGTTGCTATAAAAGTCAAGTGCAAAAAATATCAAGTGAGGGGAAAAAAATGTGTTTCTTGACAGTTCCCTGGGAATTACCGCAGGGCCCCTTCTGGGAAGGAAGGGAAACAAGGAGACAGGGTAATAACAGTAGTTCTTTTTCTTTTTATGTATTGCACTTTGCAATAAAATTATGTTTGACCACAGAGCTTCATCACTGGACCAACGACCTCTGCAGAAAGTCTCTCCTTTGCCAACGCTGTGCATGTCAACCACACAAAAAACACTCTTCTTGAAAATACACATAGCACATCCATTAAGCATTCCAAACAGTTCAAAATACTCCCTAACCAAGTGCTTTCTTTACCCATCCTGCCCACCACTGCGAAGTCCTTTGTCAAATAATTGCAAGTAAATTAGAGAAAACAGTGTTCATTTTCTGACCAATCAACAGTCAGCACAAAGAATGCAAAAGCACTCTGAATTAAATGGGAAAGCATGACTAAAATTGGATGGTTTCTTCCCAGTGTGAATTTTACTAACCTTAAGTGTAAGGTCCGTGGTGTTTCCTATAGTGATAAAAGCCTGGATGCTGAACAAGAAGGCCTTAACTTTTTCACTCAGTTTGACTAAACTTCAGGTAGACTTCTTGTTCCAGACTCTGGCCTCCCTTTTCTTAGAGCATTTTACTTCAGAAAACTTGTAAATTCTTTCTCTGCCCTTTGAGATGTAAGTCTTTTTAAAAGCTTCTTGCCAGTTTTTCAAGCAAGGATGTCTTCTGCAAGGACGTGGTAGCCATCCCTTTGAAGTGCAATCAAGGAAGAGAAAGCCCCCACCTCCCAGTCTCTGTGAGAAAGTAGAAACCAATGGTCCTATCTTCCGTGGGCATGTTGCTCCAAGTTGTAAAACTACTTTGTCTTTCCTTTGTTGTTGTTCAGTTGCTAAGTCATGTCCGACTGTGACCCCATCAACTGCAGCATGTCAGGCTTCCTTATCCTTCACTACCTCCTGGAGTTTGCTCAAACTCATGCCCATTGAGTAGGTGATGCCATCCAACCATCTCATCCTCTGTCAACCCCTTCTCCTCCTGCCCTCAATCATTTCCAGCATCAGGGGCTTTCCTGCTGAGTCAGCTCTTCACTTCAGGAGGCCAAAGTATTGGAGCTTCAGCTTTAGCATCAGTCCTTCTAATGAATATTCAGGGTTGATTTCCTTTAGAATTGACTGGTTTGATCTCCTTGCAGTCTAAGAACTCTCAAGAGTCTTCCCCAGCACCACAGTTCAAAAGCATCAATTCTTTTGCACTNAGCATCAGTCCTTCTAATGAATATTCAGGGTTGATTTCCTTTAGAATTGACTGGTTTGATCTCCTTGCAGTCTAAGAACTCTCAAGAGTCTTCCCCAGCACCACAGTTCAAAAGCATCAATTCTTTTGCACTCAGCCTTCTTTATGGTTCAACTCTCATATCTGTACACAGCTATTGAAAAATCATAACTTTGACTAAACTGACCTTTGTCAGCATTCCTTTAAATATATGTCGTTTCTTTCTAGATTTCTTGGGAGATTGACATACAAACAATAGCCAGACCCTATATAGCAATAAAACTCTGGCAGTCTCTGTGGCACCAGCCCAGAAAGGTTAGGACTTGTTCAGTGACTGGTAGTTTCCACATTTTTCCCCTCTTACTGTTAGGGGAAACATTGACAAAAATCACCCACTCTACCTGCTTCCAACTCAAGACTTACCACAGAAAGCCAAATACACTCCCCAAAGCAATTCCATTAGATGCCCCACTTGTTGTTTGTGCACTTCCTGCTTTCCTAGGTCAACAATCTCTGATCAGGGCACAGCTAAAGTTCTGTTTTATGACAAGCTTTTCTACTCCCCATCCTGTTTGAGTGTTTGCTAAATGCAAGTGATGATGACTGAACTTCCTTGTTACAGCAAGTGCGAAGAAACAGCTTCTGTTCTCATCCATGTGATCTTTCTTTCCACATTCTAGATATACACCTACCTGGAATCCTATATTTGCAAACCAGGTAGAATCTTTTCTGGGGAGAAAAAATTTCTTATTTTTTGGCTTATATTACTTTGGGTTTTTAATGGTAACTTTTCAGGTGGCCCAGCTAACTTCTTTTTTTAACAGTATGCTTTTATTCTTTAAAATGCTTTAAAAAAACAGAAGGACTAAATTAACTCATATGAAATATTTTCATAATAATAGCATCAGACCAGTGGTGCTCCAGGATCACAAGAGAGCATCGAAATTACCAGGAAAGCTTGGATCAAACACATGGTTGGATTCACCAACAGAGTTTCAGTACATCTGGAATGAGGCCCCACACCTGCATTTCTAACAAGTTTCTAGGTGATGCTGCTGTGGCTGGTCTGGGGACCACAATTTGAAAACCAGCTGACAAGAGCATCATGAAACACCCTAATCCTCACATCTCCACTGCAAATTACTTTCTTTGTTCCTAGATTTAGAACTTCCTGCTTGGAAGTGGGGAGACTGTGACATTGATTAAACTCCTATTACATGCAAGCAGTTGTCCAAAAAAAGGACAGTTTTAACACTGGCTCATTTCATCTTTACAATAACTATGTCATCTATAGCATGATGCCCTTTTTTCAGAACAGACTGGTGCTCAGCATGGTAAGGAGACTTAAGCTCCTACTTAAGATCAGTAATAGACCTGGGATTTTAAACCTACACATTCTGATTCCAAGATCAATGCTTTACCCACTAAATGTTAAATGTGCTCATTTGAAATTGAATAAATTTCCTTTTAAGAGAAAAAAGACAAGCTAAAGTTTTACTGTGTATCTAGAAACCTAGAATCAAACATGTTGATGATGACAGCTTAATATGCCTTTAAAAAATATGCTGGCTATAGAAAATGCCAGGGAAAAAATTCACACAGATGGAAATTATGCTTAATGGATTTTCTATGCAATTCTAAAAGAACTCCTTTTGATTGTTTTTGAAGACCTTATACAGGAAGGTGGGAGGGTGAGGGTGGGGGTTAGTACCTAAGGGAAATAGGCTAGGTATCTTTCAAATGCCAACACATGGAGGAAAATTCTTACGGCAAGCTCTTAATAGACTTTTCCAGAGCCTCAAAGATCACACACATTGGGAATGAGAAAAACTTCAAAGCCCAAAGAGGATCTGTCTGTATGGCATATAATAGACTTCAAAGCTGCAAGGAATACAAAAGATATCAGGATCAAAGACACGGTGCTCCAAGGCCATGTCTGGATGTAAGGCCAAGCCGGAACTGATGTGACAAGATTCTCACTGCTGCACAGTGTGTTAACTACCAGGGCTTCCATTCTTCCAGGAAATAAAATGCTACATGACAGTTGCCAGTAAGTTATACCTTAGAGGTGAGTCTCACTTTAAGAAAACCTATTCTTCCAAAATTGGAACTCAGCAAACAGTTCCAGAGATAGATCTTTTCTTCTTTCCCATATGTTATTTCTTCTCTGGTTTGTTTTACAAACATCTCTTTGCCCACATTTGCTCAGGGTATATAAATATTCATCAGGTACAGAAAGGGCTTCTTTTGGAGTAAAACACATGGCATGTTTTCAGTGTTTAGCTGATCAGTTCAGTTCAGTTCAGTCGCTCAGTCGTGTCCGACTCTTTGCGACCCCATGAACTGCAGCACACCAGGCCTCCCTGTCCATCACCATCTCTCGGAGTTCACTCAGACTCACGTCCATCGAGTCCGTGATCCCATCCAGCCATCTCATCCTCGGTCGTCCCCTTCTCCTCCTGCCCCCAATCCCTCCCAACATCAGAGTTTTTTCCAATGAGTCAACTCTTCGCATGAGGTGGCCAAAATACTGGAGTTTCAGCTTCAGCATCATTCCTTCCAAAGA
>SJYV01025387.1:0-16825 GCA_006410875.1 Neotragus pygmaeus
AGATCTCAGGGACTGGTGGGAGTTAAAAGGAACACGTGTGTTCCAAACTCCCTGGAAGAGAGAGTGGTATTAAAAACACACACACCCAAGCCAGTGTGTGCCATGTGTGGACCCGGATGAAAGGGGTTGGCTGCTTCAGTACTGGGCTTTGTGACCACACGTGCTGAGGCCTTCATGCCCCAGGAAGCATGTGGAAATGAACAGAAGGCCTGGCTCCTTCTTTCCTGTGAAGCATAAGACCATGCAGATTCTGGTCTTTCTCCTGTGCAAAATGTGTATATCAAGTCACTTCACTGGTGTCTAACTCTATGGACTGTAGCCTGCCCTCCTCCTCTATCGATGGGATTCTCCAGGCAAGAATACTGGAGTGGGTTGCCATGCCTGCCTCCAGGGGATCTTCCTGACTCAGGGATCAAATCTGTGTCCCTTGAATCTCCTGCACAGGCAGGTGGGTTCTTTACTTCTGAGACCACCTGGGAAGCCCTTTTGCAAAATGTGACCATCCCGTGAGACTCGATTTTCTTAGGAACTCATCACTGACACCAGTCAACAGAAAGAGGAACCTGCTAGTCTAATATTAAGTGAAATTTTCCAGCTGGCTCTGTTTTATTTCAGCTGTCTCTACTCACGTGGAACTTCATCTTCATTGGGCAAAACAAGATAACCTTCCCTCCTAAGACCTCAGAGCCATATTTACAAGATTTGAATCTTACACAAATTATTCTTTCATTGAAATTTAAGTGATCACTAGAGTTAGGAACTAAAAGGTAAGACACCAAGACATCTCAAACCAATAGGCTGAAAGATGTCTAAAAGGGACCTTTACTCAGGGCAGTATAATAAGCTATGTGTGCGCTCAGTCGTGTCTGACTCTTTGTGACTCTCTGGACAGTAGCCCAACAGGCTCCACTGTCCATGGGATTTTCCAAGCAAGAATACTGGAGTGGGTTGCCATTTTCTGTCTCCAGGGGATCTTCCCAACCAAGAGATTGAACCCGAGTCTCCTGTGTCTCCACACTGGCAGAAGGATTCTTTACGACTGTGGCACCTGGGCAATCCATGGGTTGGAAAGAGCTGGACATGACTAAGTGACTGTTTCTTACTCAGTGCAACACCATAATCAATTCCAAAAAAGGCAAATTAAATATACTGACTTTTTCAAATCTATATGGAAGATGAGCCCAGAATTTTCACTGGAAACTAGCACTTACCAGCCAATCAGCAAGCATTTACCATACGCCTACTGTGTGTAAGCTTCTGTGGGCACAAAGATTCCATGCAGGTTTCCATGATCCAGTGGTTCCTGTTTTTTGCCCTTCTATAACTGGCAATTACTATTCTCAGTATTTGGGAGTTCTTTGTTATCTCTCTCATCTGTGTCTCACATCCCTGTATTCTGGAGTGGCCTCCTAACTTGAGTTCTGTTCTGAGGGAGCTGGAGTTTGGGGCAGCTCTTGATGATAGCCTTGCACATACAAGGAACAATTGTTAGTTACTAGCGGTGGAGCCACTTCTTCCAGTGGCAGGGTGAGCTGGGGATAAGGCAGCAGAAAGCAAAGGGCAGCCTCTACTGTGTCTGAGCCTAAACTGTGGATCATTTCCTCCCAAATCTAGTCCTCCCATAGTCCTCCTTGCTTCTACACCAACTGTAACTTCCAAATGGTTTAGAAGAACATTTGATTCTTCCATGCCTTTTTTTTTAGCTTATGCCCTCTATCCAAACTATCATCAAATAATGTTTTTAACCTTTAAATCAGCCACTTTATCATTCCCACGAATTACTATAATTTCTTGCTTCCATTTGCAATACTCTCCTATTTGGCTTTTTAAAAAATTTTTTGTTTTAATCTTTATTTGAGACATAATACACACAAAATTCACCCAATTAAAGCGCAAAATTCAATTTTTGTATACTACATTATTATTTTTTGAGTTGTAAAATATATGCAACATAAAGTTTTCCATTTTAACTGTTTTTGAGTAAATAATTCAGTGTCATGAATTATATTCACAATGGTTGTTGTGTGACCATTATAACTATCTCTTATCAAAACTGTTTAATCACCCCAAACAAATATTCTATAAACTAGGAATAGAAAGGGACTTCTTCAACATGATAAAGACCATATATGAAACACCTACAGTTAATATCATACTCAACAATGAAAAACTGAAAGGTTTCCCTCTGCAGTCAGGAACAAGATAAGGAAGCCCACTTTTGCCATTTCTGTGTAACGTAGTACTGGAAATTCTGCCAGAGCAATTAGACAAGAAAAAAAGATTTCTGTTCGTAGGTGACGCTATAACCCTCAAAAAATCTGCAAAGCCCCTGTTAAATCTAATAAATGGTTTTAGCAAAGTTGCAGGATAAAAAATCAACATATCAAATTAGTTGTGTTGCTACATACGCTCAATGAACAATCCAAAAAGGAAATTAAAAGTCAATTCCATTTACAAAACTATCAAATAGAACAAAATACTTAAGGGTAAATTTAACCAAGAAGGCAAAAGACTTGTACACTGAAAACTACAAAACATTACTCAAAATAATTAGAGGAGATTTAGACATATGGAAAGATATTTCATGCTCATGGGCCAGAGGACCTGATAATGTTAAAATGATGATATTACCCAAAGCAAACTAGAGATTCAAGGCAATCTATCAAAACCCCAATGATGCTTTTTCAGAGAAATAGAAAAATGCATCTAGAACTCTGATTGGCCTTTCACTTGTTATTTCCTCTCCTGACATGCACCTGTTATCTGCCTGGCTCCCTGTCTCAGCTCCTTCAGGCAAATATGATGGTGTCAACACCTAGGTCACATGTCATCAGCTACCTTCTTATCAAGGCCTTCCCTTCCTACCCTCGCACTCCCAGTTGCCTCTTGTTTGCCTTATTTTTCTTCATTTTTCTTAATATCAGCTGCCCACATGGTATACTTTACTTATTGTTTGACTTCCCTTTTTGAATATAAATTTCATGAGGCCAGGGAATTTTTTTTTTCAGTTGGTTCACTGCTACATTCCTAGCACCTAGAACACGTCGGGTGCATAGTAGGCTCTAAAGATAGATTGAGTGAAGGAATGTAAAACACACAAGAACAATAAATACATTTGAGTCTATTGCTTTTGTCCTGAAACAAGAGCAACAAGTGACTACTAATGGGATTTTTGCCTCATGTTCCTCCTAACAGAATTTAGCATTAAAGTGAAACACGTTGGTAAAAGAACAATACAGCTTCATTAAACAGCCAAATAAGTGGTGAGTTCATATATTTCCTCCTATTTGAATGTCATGTTCACTTTGGGCTGTTTTCAGACAATCAGTTCTCTTTCCAACGTCCTGCTCCACAAATCTCAATATATTTGAAATCACTTCCCGGTCTGAAAAAGTCATCAGGGTATCTTAATGCATCTTAATCTTCCATGGCAAAGGACCTGAGTGCGTCAAGAGTCAGTTATGACTATATGTGAGAGGCCAAGAACTTGACTCTGGCTAGGTGAGAGCAAATCTCCATACCAAGGGAGCAGGCAGACAGCTGGTAGGAAAATAACGGGAATGGACGCAAGTGAGTAAAAGAGAGCTGAATGGTAATGAGAGACTCCCATGAGTGGGAAACTTAGTACGTGTAGACACAACTACATGCCAAACAAATTTGCAATTTCACATACTTAAGTTATGATTTTCACTTTGATGATGATGAGCGAACAAGAAGGAGGAAAGCTGTCTGTTACGAGAGATGACTCATCTATGTCTTATTGTGCATCCATCTTGGGAGCATTCTCCTGAATGATGGAAATTCACGGACCTAATGAGTCCATGATATCTCCAATAGAACAGCACAGAACTCCAGTTTCCATGACAGGGTCAATGCATTGGGACAACCCCCGCTCCCTGCAAGGCTCAGTTCCTGCATTTCCATTCTCAGGGGGGCAGCTATTGTCTTGAGAAGGAGAAGCCTGCTGCCTCCCTGAGATCACAGATGAGCTCTTCCTATCCTGACATTGACAGGGCTGATGTTCCTGAAGTGATCATTCCATCAGTGGAACAGAATATTTAGAACACTTGTGAGGTAAAATCAATGAAAATAGAACAAATATGCTTTAGAAATTTTCTTTTAAATATGTTCTTTATGTAAGGCACGAGTGTGGACCTTCCAACTTTGCATTTATGTATGTATCTGTCTACAGATTTTCAAAATAATCCATTTGCACTCAAGAATCCCATCCGTTCAAGGTTTCTTTAAAGTATAAAACCATTTTCACTACCATTTGCCATTGAGAAAATGAAGGTACGAGGTTGCCATGGTAGCCGCCTTCAGGAAATGGTCCAGTCAAAGAAGGAAGAACTTGAAAATACAGAACTGTGCTCATCCTGCACTCTGCTAGCCATCATGCAGAATCAGTCACACCCATGGTGGTGAGCCTCCACAGGCAGCACAGCATCTTTGGTTGCAGCAGATGCTTGTATCAAATGATTCTAAAAAACCAAAAGACCTGGAGGCTATACCTAGAACAGCCCCTTATTATGAATAACGAAAACCTTCCTTGTTTTGCAATGGCCAGCTCTGGTGACAGCATGTAAGATACAGACCTTAGCATCAGGGTAAATCTCAAAGGACCCTGAGTGAAAACTGCTCTCTTTTTGTGCTGCTTGAAGAACGAGACAGCGATTACAGGGCACAGCTAAGGGCGTGTCACGAGTCAAGTCAGATAAAGTTGAGACCAGAACCCAGAAGTTTTGACCCTGTTCTTATCACCCTGTCCATTGTAGAACTGGCCATTTAACTTTTCCGAATGGACCAGGGATTCTTTGAAATGGAGCCTGACATGGTCCCACCCCACCTCCAATTTATCCTATTGCTTCTACAGTTGTGGATCTCACCATGTGATTGGGTTGTGTCCCGGGGAAATGGAAACACTCAGCTTTCAGGTTCACAACAGCAGGCAGCTTGAAGCCCAGCCCTTGTTGGTTGCCTGACTCCTGGAGATGTGAGTTTCTTGTGCTCATCTGCAGCTAGGGTCAAGACCAAGACTCTCAAGGGCACAACTTGGCCATGATGCCCATAATTCAAATTCACATCACTTGCTCATCATCAAGGGACTTTGGTTTGTCTCTTTCTAAAATGGGATTGGGAAATCCTTAGTTTTAGTTAAAATTTCTGTGCTTCAGGGTTTTAAGACGATCTCATTCCTTTTTCCATTAACAGCAAAACCCTCAAAACCTGATGTCTCCTCTTTTTCAGTCACTGAAGTCCTGGGCAGATTTTGTTGATCTATGCAGAGGTAGAATGCATGCTCTTCATTAGAGTAGCATTTCTTGCTTTTACCAACATACACACCCCCTTTGACAGAGTGATGCGGAAATAGGACAAACAGAAATGAAAGGAGGGGGGAGAGAGACAGAGACAGGTGGGGGAGAGACAGAGGAAGAGAGACAGACAGACAAACAGGGACAGAGACTATATTTTGCTTTTTAAAGACCCTCTCCTTCCCCAAGGCTGTCTACAGTCTATAAACACCATTTGGATTCTGTGTGACTCATGTTTTATCCCAGGAAATAGCCTCTTCTGCCCTCTAAAGCACCACATTTTAAATTCTAGACTTGAGTCTAATTAGAGTCAGATTAGACTTATGTTCCCCTCTCCCCCCACCCCCAGACCTCAGCAATTATTTAATCAATAAATGCTATGAAACTCCACATTACACAATCTCTATTTTTAAGCCTAGAAACCCTCTGTTTTCCAAACATGCTATACTACCTAACAGACTGTCTCCACAATTCCACGCTTGTCCCTGGCATCTAAGCCCTGTTCCTATAAAGGACACGGATTGGTCCTGCTGGCCCCCAAGCTTCCTTCCTGAAGCTCTGTCTCCCGTGGGCATGTGCTATGTGCTTAGTGGCTCAGACATGTCTGACTCGTCTCAACTCCACGGACTATAGCCAGCCAGGCTCCCCATGGGGATTCTCCAGGCCAGAATACCGGAGTGGGTTGCCATGACTTCCTCCAGGGGATCTTCCCAACCCAGGGATCGAACCCAGGCCTCTGGCACTGCAGGCGGATTCTTTACCATCTGAGCCACTAGTGGGTAAGTCTCTAAATCCGCCGTCAGCACTTGTCAGCAGGGTACCTTTTCTCGCCATGAAGACGTTGCACAAGGAAGAAAACTTTGGCATTTGGCTCAGCCAGGACCTCTTCCCCACCGCATACCTTTGAAGCTCCCTTTGAATTTCATGCCAGGACCTGGAGTGTGGGGTGGCACTATTTTGTGAATTTCCTGCTGTCCTGGCAGGATCACTACAGGGCTTTGACACGTTTACTCCCTGCCCAACTGGGACACGTGGCTGCCAGCGCTCCCACCCCCAGCTGGAATGCCTGGGATTGTACTTGACTGCAGCTGCCTCTTCACAGCTGGGAACATCTTCCCGGGGTCTCCGACAATGAGTAAGTTTCTCACATCATCCTTGGCAGGCTCATCCCAAGCATAAAGTCATCCTCCAAGACAAGACTGACAACAAGTGTGATCCATCATTGCCAGAACTTCTTCAGGGACTGAGGAACTAACATGTAACTTCGTTCGTAGCCAGGGATCGGGTGCACTGAAGCTGAGAGACAGGATTACCAGGAGAGGTGAAAACACACACGCTAGAGATTGGAGATTTACAAATTCAGTGCCCTCAATATTTTTATGGGCTTCCCAGGTGGCACATGTGGTAAAGAATTCCCCTGCCAATGCAGATGTAAGAGACAAGGGTTCCATCCCTGGGTCGGGAAGACCCCCTGGAGAAGGAAATGACAACCCACTCCAGTATTCTTGCTTGGAGAATCCCATGGACAGAGGAGCCTGGAGGGCTACAGTCCACGGGGTCACAAAGAGTTGGACACGACTTAGTGACTAAGCATGCATGCATACGTATAATATTTTTAGAGCAAATCTGCTTTGCTTCCATACAAGGCTCAAGAAGGCAAGCCAAACTCGGTATTTTTTCTCAGAAAGCACAACGAGAAGGACAGTCCATCTGGTTAGCGAAAGAAAGCCACATTACTCTCTTTCAAGTCTTCCAGCATCTTTCATATAACCCTCTCTCTCTAGCCAATATGGAAGAAAATTATCCATGTGGCTCAGATGCTGACAGCCTGGCAACCAGAGTCAGCCAGACCTGAGTCTGAGTCCCTGTCCAGCAGTAAGTTAGGTATTCCCTCTGAACCTCATAAAGATAACAGTGATACCAATGTCAAGGATGTCACATATGAAGGGCTCAGCCCAGGACAGGACACACACATGCTCAGCATGTGTTAGTGGCATTCTGATATTAACATTTTCTTTTTGCAGGGTGGGAGCAAGGTGCACAGTGAAGGAGTCATGTCAGCCAAAGCTTTGAGGCCAGGGCTCAGCTTGGTGCTTTAGACAGGCTGCCGCTAAGAATCAATGCCTGGACACAGACCATTCCATTTCTCTGCCAAACTGAAGTGCTGGGGTAACAGGGGAGAAAACAAGAGGTCTTACCTGGAGCCTTGTGTAGGATACCACCCTTCCTGGTTCACCAGGATGGTCCCCGTCTCCTGCCTCAGCCCTCTCCCCTCCTGAAAGTGCCTCAGTTTGGAGGACAAATGACGTGTTCACCCTATCCTCGAACTACCTTAGGTACCTTCCAGAACGGTGCTGTCTATAGTTGTGTGTGTGTGTGTGTGTACGCTCAGTCATGTCCAGCTCTTTGCCACCCCATGGACTGCACCTCATCAGGTTCCTCTGTCCAGGGAATTTTCCAGGCAAGAATACTGGAGTAGGCTGGCATTTCTTACTCCAAGGGATCTTCCCGACCTGGGTCAAAACTGCATCTCCTGTAACAGCAGGCGGATTCTTTACCACTGTGCCACCTGAGATAGCCAACCGCAAACTGGCCAGTAAACCCTTGAAACATAGCTGGTCTGAACTGAGAAGAACAGCAAGTGTAAAATACCCACTGGATGGCAAAGACCTAAGAAATGTAAATCATCACATGAATAATTTTCACAATACATGTTGAAATGACATTATTTGGCTATATGGGCTCAATAAAAATATAAGCAGAACTTAATTTTGCAAGTTTCTTTTTACTTATTTGATAGGGGCTACTAGAAAATTTGAGCTTCAACCAGCTCCAGAAGATGGTGAAGGACAGGGGAGCCTGGTGTGCTGCAGTCCGTGGGTCACAAAGAGTTGGACAGGACTGAGTGACTGAACAACATCAACCAGAACATTGAGTATGTGGTCTTGCATTATATTCTATTGGACAGTGCTCTTCTAGAGTGGTGTGTGGACCGTACACATATAATGCTCCTTGGACATATGCTGTGCCTGCCCTTGAATTTTCTCTTGAGCTTTAGGGGCCGTTGTCCTCCCCGCAGAACTGTGCCCTAATGCCCTCGGCTGGCTGCATCTCCACTCCTAAATCCTTGCCTCCAGACCAGACTTCTCTCCTTTGCTCCTTGGTCATACGTCATCATCACACAGATATTTGAAAGGGACCCAAATTCAGTAAGTCCAAAACAGACCCCACTGGGCCCCACGTTCCACCTTGGTCTTGCTTCGCACCCTGGATAACTACTCTTTGGTCCACCAGACTCTAGACTTTCACATCACTATCTCTCTCAGCTCAAGTTCTTCCCTCCAGAGGCTAAGTCAATTGCCAGTCTCCTGGGTCATTTCCCTGTCACACCTCTTTCTCTATTCTTGCTATTACCCTCAATGGTCAGGCACCTGTATTCTTTAATAATAAGTGTTACTATTTATAAAAATATAATAATAAATAATATGTTGTTTCAATATTCTTCAGATGGATCCTCTAGCCTCTCTCATAATCACCATCCCAAACATTTTCCAAGCAACGTCAGCAAGATCTTTATACAATCCAGAACTACTTCATACCTCAACTTAAAATACATTTTTGACCTTTCATTGTATCTAAGCTCTTCATCCTAACATTGAAAGCCCTTGAGAACCCAACCCTGTTTTATGGATTCAGCTTAATTCCCTATTATTTTCCCTGCCTTTCCTGCATACCCTCTCCCTACCACTGCTAGACCACACTATTTTATATGAACATGTTCTTCCACATGTAAGTCTTTAATTGGTCCTGCTTCTTACCTCCGATGTCCCTGTCACTGCCTCATTCACTTGGGAGAGTTCTATGTAACTCAAGAGTGCATTTAAAACCCACGTTCACCAAAAACTTGCCCAGCTCCTCCCGCAGTGAGAATTGATGTATCCTCCTCCTTTCATCACAGTGCCATGATATCACATTCACGCTGGTTCCATGTTAGCATCACGTACGTAAGTTTTCCCCCTTCCCAATGAACTAGAGCTGTACTTCTTTAATATTTAGTTTATTCATCTTCTGACCCTCCCTTCCCCACAATCACTAGCCCCAGTTTCCAACAATCATTTGAAAGGCACTCAAAAACCTAGGGTGAATTGGATCAATGACAAGTGTGTGCTTAGCATGTTCTTTGGAGGGAATCACAGACCAGGTTTGTCTCAGCTCTGCCCTGAGAGAATTCCTTGAGGACCGAAGAGGAAGAGCCAGATCAAGGAAACATTTAAGGAGAAAAAAAGGGAAAAAATAGGTTGTGCACATCTTTCTAAGCAGATTTTCTCACTATGCTATACCAAAATATTTGCTGAATGTGAACTTCAAGACTATCAGGGTCAATCTTCAGGAGTAGTGAGCCAAGGATGTGCTTTTTATTCCACCACTTACACTTTCTTTTCCTTCATTACAGGTATGACAGGTGCCTAGAGGTGGACTCAGTTCTAACTGTACTGATGATGGAACAGTCATTAGAGTCTGTGAAAAAGGAAAGCTTCTGGAGGAAGATGGAATTGCACTTATAATTGGATGCCAAGCTGGACTTTGCTTAAAAACAGCCATGGATCTAAAGGGAAAAAAAATAAAGAAAAACAAAAACAAATGCAAACTTGAGGCCCCTCCCTCCACTGTAATAGAGAAGCTGATGCTTGACTTTCAGGAGAGCTGGTCATGTGTGTGTTGAATTACAGGCAGTAATTGGTGATCACTAAAGAATTTTGAACAAAATCAAAGGGAAACATGATCGACCAGAAGGGAAATTCTACTGCACCTTTTAACCCTGGGCCAGCTCTGCTGAGTTGATGATGTATTTTATTTTTGATGATGCATTTTATTTCCATGATATGTTTTGTTCTTGAAGTCTCACAAATAGTTGCTAGTGAAAGGCAGTGTGAGGATAAATATCTCGCATAGACCATGTGTTTGAACAATCCAAACTGGGTCTGTGACATTGCTGAGTGATTCTGAAATTAATCCGGCTTCGTGTGTGTTCTCTGCCATCCGGCAGTCAATCCACAAGGGAGGAAGTAACGTTTTTGCATAAATTAACTGCGTGTTGCTCACCACCATGAAGCTGGGGTGCAAGACCATGCAGTTTGGTCTGATGCTTCAAGAAAATGACACTCTGGTCAATGCAGCTTGAGTATTAATTATACATCATCTTGCCTCGAGAATCCCATGGACAGAGGAGCCTGGCAGGCTATAGTCTGTGGGTTCGCAAAGAGTCTGACACAACTTAAAACTAAACAGCAAGAGCATATTTCATTATATTATTATATTTCTGGGAAATGGTACACTGACCTACAAGCACAGAAGGCAATGAACAGACATCTTTGAAAAATAAGAGATACCAAGGTCATTCAACCCTTCCTTGAGCCAGGCCAGCTGGAGGGTAATGGGCATTCAGTTAATGCAGAGCCACCTGAGCTGATTAGAGCTAGCTTTGTTCAACTCTGTTTCCAGCCTGAATCGACAACTTCTGTTGGAGTAGATGAAATGAAGCTTACTGAGGAAGAAAATGGAAGATAAATGCTTCAAGAATGGCTGTTTCTAGGCTCCAGGTTGGATTAAAATCTATTTTCCAGGTTGGATTAAAATCTTGACACTAATTAAATGCGAACCGTGGCCAAATAGTTTAACATTTCTATGTTTCATTTCCTCCTATGCAAAAAAATGAGCATATGAGCGTAAGCTGCTCCCAAATGTAAAAGTTCTATCCGTGGATGCTGAAGAACTATCAGTGGTTTGTTAGACAAACCACACCCATGTATAAATATTCTAGATGAAAATCTCCCCTGAGTGTTCACACAGAGTTTCATAAAGAGCCGATTTTGAGAATGAGAGCCTACAGGAGAATAGTTCAGGGAAAGCATTTTAGTCTGCAATAGCCTGAATATTGCTTGGTGATATGCAGTTGGAGTCTCTTTCAACTCTGGCTTTAGGGCATATGAAAACCATATTGCATGGTCTGGTTTCAGGGTTTTATTTTCCCCTCTACATTTAGGCCAATAGCAAGGGATTATTGCTCCATAAACTTCAGGAAAATACTTTTTAAAAACACCCCATACCATAGATTTGGGGAGACTGATAACCACTGCTGGAAATGTAATCTGTTCATTCATCTCCTTTTCATTATCTTTTCCATCATAATGTTTGAATAAGCAGAGGCCCAAAGCACTAACAATTCCTGTATTTAGAACATTCCTACTATACTTATCATATAAAGGCCCAGTCTTTGTTTATGAGAATGTCTTTATCTGTTTGTATCTTGGAGTTCCTCCCATTCCTAGTCTCTGGAATACTTCCTGGTAAAGAAAGATGGTCAGCAAAAGTTTGTTAAAGGAATCAATAGATGAATGAACCATCCTGAGTAGAAAATACATACACACACAGAGAGAGCTCTACACAAGAAACAATTGATCTTGGCAACTCTGCTGAAAATATGTCTCCTTCCTCAGCTCCGAGGCACAGGGAAGACCACTACTCATTCATGAGTTGTCACTTGGGAGGAAATAAATATATAAACCAGACATTGCTTCTCACTGGCCCAGGACATGTTCATGTGTTGGGTTAAGGTAGATGGCTCAGTAAGTTAAAATGGAAAAGAACTCACAGCAACTTGATGTTGGTTAAAGGAAGCAAAGGATGATTGGTGATCAACCTACATTAATCAAAATGCCAGAGGAGGTTTTAGTGCCTCTGATAGTCACTGCCTCAGTGACTATCAAAAAATAATTCCTGCTGATTGTCAAATGGAATCTAGTATGTTCACATTTTCATTGTTTCAATAGTGAATGAAAGCAAAGGAGCATGTATTACCAGAAAGCAAAGACAAGGCTTGCTAACACCCCTGCCATTTTGTTTCAAAGTATAGTATAATTCTGGGCACTCTCGCTACCCCAACTAGTTTCTTTCCTTAGCTTTTATGTGGGCAGGGTTGCTGTAATTTCTCTGTTCAAATAAAGTCTGTAGAAAGCCACAAAAGGAGATCTGGACCCTACAGCTTAACGAATTCTGGAAAGCAGCTGGCTTGTAACATGAGTCATTCCAGCCAAAGCTTTCTCTTTTGTATGTTTCTCTCTGACCTAAAGAGTAGGTTATTGGATGTCTTCTGGCAGGTGCTATGGGATTAAGGAGGTAGTTGTTCAGAAACAAACTCTGAATTAGGATTTTTTTTAAGAGTTTACTAAAGTAAATACAATCGTTAGCTTCATCTCCCATATCTAACATATCAAACATGAGGTTCATATTTAATAGTGAGGCTTAAAAATAGTGGTTGCTGTGTGCATCTATTATTTGTATATAGATCTCTGTGCTTTTCTTTAAGAGTTCAAGTGTTATTGATGAAATATCTAGTACATTTCTATTTATCAGGATCCAAGCATCCCCAAAGTTCAAATATCCACATACTTTTTCCTTTTCTGCCATAATGAGAGAAAACCAGCTGGAATATGAATGAATTTACAGTGAGGCAGCAGGGAGGCTAAAGTCATTTTTAAGGGATATGATAAGATCTGTGGAGATTCAGTCACCCACATCTATAATTCTGGGTCATGATAAACTAATAAATTTTCATATGATAACTCTCAGGTATTTCTGGAGGTGACTCAGGTTTCTGAATCATGGAAGAAAGATTAACTTACATGCCAACTCTGTCAATATACTTAGGACTCCAATCTGCTTATTTTATATGCATATATATATATAAGATACAGGCTAGAATCTGCTTGTATATATCACCACCACCAACACATCATTCTATTTCCCAAGGGAAGGATCTTATACAGAGAATTTGGGAAGGAATTGACACACAGTGGTTGGTAAAGAGACACAAAATAAGGGGCAAAATAGAGAAGCTTCTTCCCTCCAGAAAGTAGAAAGCATCAGAGTGCAGATCTAAAGTTCTGAATTCAAACTTCAACTCCTCCTCACAGAAACTAAGCCTGACATTGAACAAAAATCTAACCTTGAGGAGATCCACTTACACATTCATACACTGAGATGAGTAATAATGCCAGCTCTCTGTCCTGAAACAGTGAGGAATGAAGAGTGAATCTCTTTGTATGCTTTTAAGTAGAATATAAATCAGGCGTGGGACACTTTCTTTTGGTAAAGTGCCAGCCAACAAATATGACTCAACTGTGAAATTTTAGCAAGGCAGCAGCCACAGACAACGTGCCAATAAACACCTATTCACAAAATCAAGTGGTGGTCATCCGTGCCCCTCGGGCTACATTTTGCCGATCCCTGATATAAATCATAATTCTTATTGTGACTGCACAACATAAGTGTCCACACTATAGCATGTCTGCAAATGGATTATTCCAATCATAATGTACATTTTGACATCATTTCTCCTCATTAAAGATGTCCTGTCCTTTTCCTGTCCACGTGTGTTTGTAAGTAAATGAAATTGAACGGAAGTCTACAGGTACAGTTAAATTTTCATCTTGGTGCTCTAGGGCAGAAAGCTAGGCTGAGACAAAGCATTTGAAAGCTGATATTTGCATGATTTGAAGTCTTATCTAGGTACAAGTAATTCATAACATCTTTAAATATTCCTATAAGTCTAACTTCTAACCGAATATCAACTATTTTGTTCACTAGGTACTTATTCATGAATCCATAAAGAGGAAGGAAAGGCTGCCACAATGAAAGAGCAACTCTGAGAAGCTGAAATGAGAGGGAAAGAGTATCAGAGCTGAGTTATTAAAGGGCCTCACCCCCAAGCTGGAGGCGGGCTATAATCAAAAAAGAATAAAAAAAAAAAGTGAAGCTGGTGTTCAGTGATGGTAAATGGATTGGAATGCACTATGGGTTGGAATGTTCATTGGTGTACCCTTTCCAGAGCGTAACATGTCAATATCAAAACCCTTAAAAAGTGCTTGGAGCCTCTGAAACAGTGTCCTTTTCTAGGAATTTATCCTAAGAAATAATCAGAAATGTACCCAAAGATTATGTTCAGAAATGTTCACTCTAGCATCAGTCACTATAGTGACATACTGGAAACAACCTGAATTACCAAAGATTTAAGGCTGGTTAAATAGATTATGTGTCATGCAATAAATAAAATAACTTTTTGAGTAATTTTTAATGGCCCAGAAAAGCTCATACTACTGTTTAAGATATACAAGTTAGTTTATAACAAGGTCCCACTGCATAGCAAAGAGAAACCTACTTAATATTCTATTAATACAGTAAGGACCCTACATTCAAATGAATTCCATTTCAAGAGCAAGTTCATAGGTCCAATTTGTTCATAAAGCCAACAAAGTTAGCTTAGGCACCCAACTAACATAATTGGCTATATAGTACTGTACTGTAATAGGTTTATAATAGTTCTAACACAAATAATACATAACAAATATAAAAATTAAGAAAACAGTCTTGCAGTACCGTGAAAAATACATTAAAGTATATTAAAAAGCAGAGACATTACTTTGCCAACAAAAGTCTGTCTAGTAAAAGCTATGGTTTTTCCAGTAGTCATGTATGGATCTGAGAATTGGATTATAAAGAAAGCTGAGCACCGAAGAACTGATGCTTTTGAACTGTGGTCTTGGAGAAGACTCTTGAGAGTCCCTTGGACTGCAAGGAGATCCAACCAGTCCATTCTAAAGGAAATCAGTCCTGAATATTCATTGGAAGGACTGATGCTGTAGCTGAAACTCCAGTACTTTGGCCACCGGATGCGAAGAACTGACTCATTTGAAAAGCCCCTGATGGTGGGAAAGATTGAAGACAGGAGGAGAAGGGGATGACAGAAGATGAGATGGTTGGATGGCATCACTGACTCAATAGACATGAGTTTGAGTAAACTCCAGGAGTTGGTGATGGACAGGGAGGCCTGGTCTGCTGCAGTTCATGGGGTCGCAAATAGTCAGACATGACTGAGCGACTGAACTGAACTGATAGTACCACNATGAGATGGTTGGATGGCATCACTGACTCAATAGACATGAGTTTGAGTAAACTCCAGGAGTTGGTGATGGACAGGGAGGCCTGGTCTGCTGCAGTTCATGGGGTCGCAAATAGTCAGACATGACTGAGCGACTGAACTGAACTGATAGTACCACAGCTGGTACACAGGGTCTGGCATGGAGTAAACAGGCAAGAAGAATTACTGACTGGAGGAGGGAGAGGAGGTGGGAGATGGCAGAGCTGAAGGGTCCTCAGCCATAGGAGACAGAGGGCAAGCTGCAGTGTCACTCAAGTCTGACATCGATAGCACAGGTTCTGGCTCCTTGCTGGAATCGGATGCACATTCGAATTTTTGAAAGTTTGCAGCTTGAAGGTTCACATGTAGGGAACTTACTGTAACCTATATGGGAAAAGGATCTGAAAAAGACTGCATGTATATGTATATCACTTTGCTGTACACCTGAAACTAACACAATATTGTAAACCAAGTATACTCCAATATAAAATATATTTTTAAGAAGGTAGTTTATAAAGTAATACTTCAAATGTGATGTCAGCTAAAATGCACGTTAAAGGACACCAAAATATCAACAAGGAGCACAGATAATTATTAGGTTTACAGACAAAGCAGACTTCTTTATACTTTTCTAGTTTTTCACAATTTCTCCAATTAACTCTTAAAAAATTTTTATTGAAGTATGGTTGATTTACCATGTTGTGTTAGTTTCAAGTGTACAGCAAAGTGTATCAGTTACACGTATACATATATCCACTCTTTTGAGATTCCAATCAGCTTTTGAAATAAAAAAGAAAATAAACTTTATTTAGAAACCAGATTCAACTGAATTCTAATTAACTGGATGTTTTTTGAAAAGAAATGGACCACCTCTTCAGGTATTTAAAAGTACAGTTTTCACACTGAGGACCACACAGAATCAGGCCAATATTTCAATCCTCTTCAGCTACTGAATTACATAATGGTAAGTCTTGTTCCACTGATGCCATACAGACTGGATTAGAAATCAGACAACTTTCTTTCTGGTCCAGGATCAAGTCTTAGCCTTAAGCACATTTCACAGATCATTATCTCAGCTTCTACACCTATAAAGAGGAGCTGATCAGCTTTGCTCACTTTACCTCCAAACAGTCGGTATGTAAACATGAAAAAAAGACAGAGAATGAAAAAAAAGAACAGCGTCCTCTACCTCAACCAATAGTTACTCAATACTATAGGTAGCGCTTAGGCAGGAAATTGAAGTTAAAGATTTTAGAATGATGGTAGGAACAGGTAGAAACAAAAGTTTTCTGGTCAAGTTCAAGTCAACCATACAATCCGATTTGCCTTCCTTTTCCTGCAGTTTCTACTGTGGAGGCAACTGTGGAGGAAAATGGGAAACGAGAGCTCCCCTCCAGGAACCAGCGTTATATTGTCTTCAAACCCATCTGCAAAGGTGAAAATGTTTAATTCCACCTCATGGTCAAATTCCAGCCTCGCTAATTAGAACCTGCCTAAAATTTCACCATAAGAGAACACAAAGACAAGTGGGAGGGTG
>SJYV01025387.1:21678-46381 GCA_006410875.1 Neotragus pygmaeus
AATAGATGGGGAAACAGTGGAAACAGTGTCAGACTTAATTTTTCTGGGCTCCAAAATCACTGCAGATGGTGATTGTAGCCATGAAATTAAAAGACGCTTATTCCTTGGAAGGAAAGTTATGACCAATTTAGATAGCATATTAAAAAGCAGAGACATTACTTTGCCAACAAAGGTCCGTCTAGTCAAGGCTATGGTTTTTCCAGTGGTCATGTATGGATGTGAGAGTTGGACTGTGAAGAAAGCTGAGCACTGAGGAATTGATGCTTTTGAACTGTGGTGTTGGAGAAGATTCTTGAGATCCCTTGGACTGCAAGGAGATCCAACCAGTTCATTCTAAAGGAGGTCAGTCCTGGGTGTTCTTTGAAAGGACTGATGCTAAAGCTGAAACTCCAATAATCTGGCCACCTCATGTGAAGAGCTGACTCATTGGAAAAGACTTTGATGCTGGGAGGGATTGAGGGCAGGAGGAAAAGGGGACGACAGAGGATGAGATGGCTGGATGGCATCACTGACTCAATGGACATGGGTTTGGGTGAACTCCGGGAATTGGTGATGGACAGGGAGGCCTGGTGTGCTGCGATTCATGGGGTTGCAAAGGGTTGGACACAACTGAGCGACTGAACTGAAGTGATAATGGAAAAGAACCCGGAAAAGAGTATATACATATATATTTACATATGTACATATTTACATATATTTATTTAAATGTTTATATATCACACAATAAATATTTTATTTTAAAATAAATATTATTATATTATGCATATGAATATATTCTTTTCCTGATTCTTCATTCTATATTCTTTATTCTATATATACAGCTGAATTGCATACACACACACACACACACACACACACACACATAGAGAGAGCTGAGTCACTTTTCTTTATACCTCAAACACTGTAAAATCGACTATATTTCAATTAAAAAACAAATTAAAAAGCAATTTGAATGGCTTTCAGGTTTGGAGGAACACAGGGACTAATTTTGCCTGGACACCTTCAGTTCACATTTCCATAGGTCTCTCCACTGTCTTCGGGATGAAGTCCTACCCCCTGGCTTGGACTAACCTGAACTAGTTTAGCCTGATCCCACCAACCTGTCCTGACCTCTCTACACCACATTCCCCTTGAGTCAAAGGGATCGACTCATCACTCAGCAATTCCTGCCTTGCCTATGCTGTTCCACTTTCCTGGATAACTTTTTCTCTGAATGTTTAAATCCTGACTTGGCCGGAGGCCTTGTGATGGTGCCAGCCACACTGTGACCTGCCAGTTCTTTGAGCTGCCATTGCATCACCGTGGGTACCATTCAATCCCTTGCAGTTTTATGATGTCATCCAGCTATTCCACACGCCTGTGTCTTTCCTCCCCAAAGACAGGGTAACTGCTGGAGGCAGAAGCTACACAGGCCTCCTGCATGTTTACCAGAAGCTTGGTACACTATTGTCAACATGCACAGCAAGTTAGCCACAGATTGAGATAAAATGTTCATGCACAGCAATAACAGTAATTTAGCATGTGTTTTTAAAAGTCCTAAAGTTCTTTGGAAAATTATTGAGATCACCTACACTTGGGCAAAATATTCTGGAATCGCAGTCAGTGAATGAGGAAAAATTACTTGAGATCCCAGGGTTTTGTAGGTCATATGGAGTCATATGGCACACCCCTGCCCCAGAAAGATGAGTAAGATGCTGTTCTCAGCAACCATCCAGGAAACGGGATTGATAGACAACCTGCTCAGCCAGCCTCTCACCTGGTTAATCATAAGCCCAAACCTACAGACGCCAAGATCATCACCAGAACAAAGGACAGTTAATATTGCCTTTGGACTCACTGGGAAACCCATTTACTGCTTGGCTGACACAGAGCACCAACTTTCTCCTGCACCTGGAATGTTCTAGCAGAGGACTGCTTATCAGTCGGATGTCATTTTCATGGCAAATCAGGCCAGTGTAAGCAGGCAATGGGCCGTTTGCACACTTTGGGGGCATCCCGGGATCCTGGGGTTTCCCAACCTTAGATTTTCCAAACATACCTCAAACACTATAAAAATTTTTTTAAAAAATAAGTGACTAAATTAATTGAGACTGAGAATGCCTTGAATCTGCCCTTAAATAGTAGCAGAAATACAATTAAACTACCACTTTCACTTTAATTTTTTATAATTTGTATTGGAGTCTGGTTGATTTACAATGTTGTGTTAGTCACAGGTGAACAGCAAAGCGAATCAGTTATACACAGACATCTGTCAACTCTTTAGATTCTCTTCTCATATAGACTGTTACAGAATATTGAGTAGAGTTCCTTGTGATATAGAGCAAGTCCTTATTAGTCATCTATTTTATATATAGTAGTGTAATCTACAACTTTTAAACGAGGACTTTGCTTCTATGGAGTCTCGCAAAAGGGTCTGTCATGGCTTTTGGGAAGGTGATGGGAAGGCCATTATTTCTTCCCCATATGAAGGGACTCCAGCTGGTTTGTGACTCACCACAAACCTCCCTGGGTTCAGACGGAGGTGGGGAATGAGGGGCACAGAGGACTTTGAGGTCTCGTGTTATTCCCAGCTTACCTCCGTGCCGGCTGACCCTGTCACCTGGGAAATAACTGTGGGGGAGCTGGGAATGTGGCTTTTCTTGAGAGGCAACTCCACGGCTGGCAGAACCCCCTGGGTACCTTGTCCTTGGGGTTAGGGCTACACTTGGGCACGTGAACTCGAACCCAGGGGACAGCCTGTCTGAGTTGGAACTCAAAAGCCTGGGCACTAATCGGTGCCTCAGTTTCCTCATCTATAAAACAGGGTTCACAACAGTATCTACCATGTGGATTGCTCTGAGGATGATGTGAGTTCTCATCTGCAGTCATTAAAACAAGGCCTGGCATATTACAAGCACTACATAAAGTTTGGGAACTAAATGAGTTGGTCCTACCTTCTAGGCAGTAATCTTGGGGAAATTTTGTTTGTTTGCTATTTGTGAGGTAAGCAACAACCACAGAAACCCAAAAACATAGTCACGTAAATGGGGCATTAAGGGGTATTCTGTGTATTTGTGGGTGTACATCCTTGTGGCTCAGTAATGAAGAATCCACCCTCAATGCAGGAGATGCAAGAGACAAGGGCTTGATCCCTGGGTCAGAAAGATCCCCTGGAGGAGGGCATGGCAACCCACTCCGGTATTCTTGCCTGGAGAATCCCTTGAAGAGAGGCGCTTGGCGGGCTATGGTCCAGTGGGTTGCAAAGAGTCAGACACGACTGAAGTGACTGAGCACAGAATATGGTAGAAATATGCCAACTCAATCAGTACAGCCCTCCCCACTTCAAACTCTAAAGTCACTGAGAAATAGACCGTAAAATCCAGTGGAGACATCACGGGTGTTATTTTGCTTGTGGAGATGGGTTGGAGGATGGGGCTTGTTGCTGAGACCAGGAGTCCAGCGAGATTTCCTGTGGTCTGTGCCCAAGTGTGGATCATGGGAAAGCACCCCTAAGAACCCAGGAAGCCAGCCATGGGGGCCTGAATTCCTCATCCCTGCTGAGCCCTGAAGTGAGCGGTAGTTAGACAAAGAGTAGGTGTTCTGGAAGCCTGGCCCGCTTGGGGCAGCATCCTAGGAGACCAAAGCCGAAGGACAAGTACCCATTCCAGGCAGCCTGGTCCCAAGGGCTCTCATCCAAAGCACCTCTCCTCCCACAGGGGAGGGGGAATGGAGGGAAAAGGAAGGTCAGAGCGATTATCTCCATGTTTCCAAGAGGATGGGAGTGCTTATGCTATAGGCTGGCAAGAGCTCCAGAAAGAAAAGAAAGTGAAGTCACTCAGTCGTGTCCAGCTCTTTGCGACCCCATGGACTGTAGCCTAGTAGGCTCCTCCGTCCATAGAATTTTCCAGGCAAGAGTACTGGAGTGGGTTGCCATTTCCTTCTCCAGAGGATCTTCCCGACCCAGGGATCGAACCCAGGTCTCCCACATTGCAGGCAGACACTTAACCATCTGAGCCACCTGGGAAGCCCAAAGAGCTCCAGGAACAGGTGAAAAATGGTCTCCTAACCCCTTTTTCCTGGAAAAGACCCTGATGCTGGGAAAGGCTGAAGGCAAAAGGAGAAGGTGGTGGCAGAGGATGAGACAGTTAGATGGCATCACCAGCTCAGTGGACATGAATTTGAGCAAATTCCAAGAGATAGTGGAGGACAGAGGAGCCTGGCGTGCTGCAGTCCCTGGGGGTTGCAAAGAGTGGGCATGACTTAGCGATTAAACAGCAGCAACAAAACCCTAACGCTAACACGGGACTCAGTGAAAAATGCGTGTTTTTATTTTTGGATGTCTTCTACCTAAGTATAGAAGAGTCAACTCATTGGAAAAGACCTTGATGCTGGGAAAGACTGAGGGCAGGAGAAGGGGCCACAGAGGAGGAGATGCTTGGATGGCATCACCGACTCCAAGGCCATGAGGGAGATACTGAAGGACAGGGAAGCCTAGGGTGCTGCAGTCCATGGGGTTGCAAAGAGTCAGACACAACTGAGCAACTGAACAGCAACAACTTAAGTACCAAAAGCAATTTATTGAGGGATCATCATTTGTCTAATCTGTGCTGGGCACAGATTCAGGGGTGGCTGAGGTGACCTGCGGGTAATAGCAACTTTCCTGAGGGAGCTGCTTGGCAGTCCTGTGCCTTGTGCCCAGCACTGAAGATAGAAGTGTGGCTAGAGTGGAAGGGTGTGTACTGGGTGTGTGCAGTCAAGGGATGGTGAGAATTGGGGTTGTGAATTAGATGGTTGAGAATTAGAGAATTAGGAACAAAGAGATTCCTTCTCGGCCTTGCTTTTGATGGAGTTTGTGGTCCTCTCAGACCCACCCAGAATGGCTTGGAAGGCATTTGGCGTCCAGGACAGCCTGCAGCTGGTTTACTATAAATAGAAAACATATGCATATACAATAGGTAAATTATTTACTTTTTACAAATAACAAGCAGCTCCCCAGGACAAAATGCCTGCAGGGTTTTTGTAGATGTCAGCGATCACCCATCAGCACCATTTTCCCACTGCAGCAGCGTCCGCGACATCATGTTTCCACCATTCAGAGATCACAGGTGTAAATGACCTCAAATGCAGACGACCGTAAACCATAGTAAAATAATCTGGCAGCCACAAATTTTGAGCATTGTATTATACATGTTGTCCTAGAAGTGGTTGAACTCCAAGCTTATTTAAGTTCATTTTGAATGAGGGCTGTGTTTACACTCTCAGCAGGCAAAATTCCTGATTATTTGCAAGCGACTCTTGTGAGATGAGTCAGGCGTGACAGGTTTGAAACCCACCCGTCCTTGCTGTAGGAAGATGAGGCCCGTCTTCACCCACAGAGGTTTCCCTTCTCCTTCTGGGATTCTTGGTCCTGCCTGCCCAGTATGGCGGGCAGATGGGCTGAACCTGACGCTACATGGTAAGCAAGGGGCTGCCAGTGACCTAGCTTGCCTTTCCATAGTGAGGCCGAGGGTCCTGGGAGCCAGACAGACTTTTCCTGCACTTTGTGTCCTGTTTGAGCACTGCTACTTTCTCTCTTGGGTGCTCCCCACATGCAAACTCATCTAGATGTCAGTGGGACAGAAACTTGTGGATGGCAAAAAGGTAGAGGGGGTGATGCTCTGGAATCAGGCCTGAATCACCTGGTTCATGGTAGGGGACTGCTGAGAGTGCTGGAGGGAGAACTCGGGGAGCACTCGTGGGTGTCAGAAGCTCTGAGATGTCAGACTGCTCCTTTTGTACATATAGATAATATATAGATGACATCCAAAATATAAATATATTAGCTACATCTTTATATAGTAGATGCTGATATGTATTATATTATTATGTTAATATGTTATATTAATAAGTTAAGATACATTATTACAATGATCATATTAAAATCGTATGTTAATATATTTAAAATCTAAACTATTTCTATTTTATTATTAGGCTTCCATTGTGGTTCAGTTGGTAAAGAATCCACCTGCAATGCAGAAGACCTGGGTTCAATCCCTGGATTAGGAAGATCCCCTGGAGAAGGGAAAGGCTTCCCATTCCAGTATTCTGGCCTAGAGAATTCCATGGACTGTATAGTCGATGGGGTCGAGTTAATACAGCTATACAGCTTCCCTGGTGGCTCCTAAAGTCTAAAGAATCCTTCTGCCAATGCAGGAGACATGGGTTTGATCCCTGGGTCAGGAAGATCCCCTGGAGAAGGAAATGGCAACCCACTCAGAATTCTTGCCTGGGAAATCCCATGGACAGGGGAAATTGTCCATGGGGTCACAAAACAGTTTACATAACTTAGTGACTAAACAACAACAAACAATTATATTTTATATAATAATATAGTAATATAACTATGAATTAAATATTTTATTATATATTTATATTAACTGTGTTTTACGTAATATAACTATGCATTAATATACTAAATGTGAATAGATATAAACATATATTTAGCTTGGCATAGAGCTGCCCAGCAAAAGACCACATTTCCCAGCTTCCCTTACAGCTAGGTGGCCCCTAGGTGTTTGTTTAGAGGGTGGATTGTGAGCAGGAGTGTTATGGCAAATTTCTGAACCTGGTCTTAGAGGGAAAGGATAGATCTTCTCCTTCCATATTCTTCCTTCCTTCTGGCTGGGATGTGGATGTGATTTGTGGGACTAGAGAAGCCATTTTGAGCCATAAGTTAAGAACCACATGCTAGAGGGGAAGAGACCTGGTTTCTTGTGATTATGAAGATCCCATACCAATCTACCCAGACTTCTGTAATGGAGAGAGAAGCACACTTCTACCTTGTTGAAGCCCAGTAATTTGGAATCTCTCTGTTTCAGCAGCCAAACCAATCCCCTGATACAGCACAATGTAGTCATCAGCCTGCTATTAATAAGTAGAGCATGTCTTGGGTAATAGTTGATCCCTTAGCATTCCCCCAAAGACTACAGAATTTCAATGCACTTTCTGCATCTTGTTCTTTTAACTTTTTAAATAGTGACGATCAGTTATACAGTAAAGTTCCTTACCAGTGCAAGAAACCTAAGAGTAAAGGTATTACATCATGACATTAGTGCATCAGGGTGGTTATTTTTTGGTTTCTGTTTTCTTTTTTAATTAGGTGTGGCTGTAAGTTAAAGCTGACTTTTTAATATTGCCTCGTTCAATTTTACATTATATTTTGGTGATGCTGAAATTCTCAGTATCCAGTAGAACTCTTTTTTTCAGAGAAGGATGGAGCATACTTTCTGGAATGACCACAATGTCTAGAACATCAGCAATGGATTTGATCTTTAGAAACATCCAGAAGCCATTTAATCCAGAAATTAGTGATAAATAAGGTAGTTAATGAAGCCTGGTAATGCTTGTCTGGGTCTAAACTTAGGTGGATCTAAAAGTCATGAGATTATCTTACTTGCTTTTACCAATAAACTGCCCTGAAAATCATTTCATAAAAGTAGCTTTCAAAAAGCTTAAAATAATAAAGCAGCTGTTGGAATGATGGTATACTTCCCCCAGGGGACTACTTTGAAGGACACTGCAATTATAGATGTGTAAATTCCAGAATACATAGTTAAAATCAGATCTATTATTTTCTAGTCACCATCTTTGTATTTATCTGTTTATGATCATTTTTAAATGAGATAGCCCATTTAGGGCATCGCTGAGGTCTGAAGAGTAAGCAACAAAAATAATCACCCATCAATTTGGGCAATTGCCCACAAAAGAAAGTTCCTCCTTAAGTGTATTTAGAGCTCTCCATTGGCCACCCCACAGTATTACCCCCTCCCCCCAGCACTCCTATGACCTAAATCAGTCTTAGGAGACAGCCAATGTTCCCCATCAGACTGTATGTCATCAATCTTACCTGGCTCATGTCAGCCCATCTCAACCTCTCCTTTATCCCTAAGAATCAACCATCCTCTGACTTGAGTTTTCACTCCTTTATTTCATCATTTCAGTTGAGTTAACTGTCTATACCTAGATTGGCCAGAACGTATAGGGCCTTCTATTTATCTGGATCAAACAAAAGATAAAACAGCTAGTGGGAAGCTGCTGTATAACACAAAGAACTTAGCTCCGCTCTGTGAGGACCTAGTGGGGTGGGAGGGAGGCTTAAGAGGGAGGGGATATATTTTACATATAGCTGATCTACATCATTTTACAGCAGAAACTAGCACAACACTGTAAAGTAACTATCCTCCAATTAAAATTTTATCAATTTTTAAAAAAGATATATTAAGAGTGAGTTCTCCCACCAAAAAAACAAAAATAAATTAAATGGTACTCAAAAAATACTTGTTTTCTTCTTTGATAGTCAATAACCAAATAAATAAAGGAAAGCCAAAAGCAACAACAAAAATAAAAAAAAACTTCAACCACATGAGGCCACGTCAGATGTGTATAAGAGACAGGGAAGGGTGTGTACTGGGTGTGTGCAGTCAAGGGATGGTGAGAATTGGGGTTGTGAATTAGATGGTTGAGAATTAGAGAATTAGGAACAAAGAGATTCCTTCTCGGCCTTGCTTTTGATGGAGTTTGTGGTCCTCTCAGACCCACCCAGAATGGCTTGGAAGGCATTTGGCGTCCAGGACAGCCTGCAGCTGGTTTACTATAAATAGAAAACATATGCATATACAATAGGTAAATTATTTACTTTTTACAAATAACAAGCAGCTCCCCAGGACAAAATGCCTGCAGGGTTTTTGTAGATGTCAGCGATCACCCATCAGCACCATTTTCCCACTGCAGCAGCGTCCGCGACATCATGTTTCCACCATTCAGAGATCACAGGTGTAAATGACCTCAAATGCAGACGACCGTANGAGCTCCCTAATAAGAGGTCAGAGGAGTGATTTCCTGTGGAGAACTGCTCAACAGAAGAAAACTGGAAGAAGTTTCTAGGGGAAGAAGTGAAAAAATGACAGATCTCTCTGGAAATCCTTAAAAATAGGTAGATTCTTATTCACCCAGCGTAGTTACTCATCAGGAACACTGCAACATCAATGAACGGGTGTGGTCTGTTTCTAGCCTGCCTTTTGGGACAAAGAGGAATAGTGGAAGCAAATTGGAAACTTCACGGTAGCTAGCCGCCCCAGCGATAATCGGGACCCCTTGAAAGCTCGGTGGTCTCCTTCTGCTGGATTTTCAATTAGCCCCAGTAGGAGTTGTCTTTTGTGGCTGGTAATGATCGTGTGTGGGGGGCGGGGTGGGGGAGGGCTTATCCTTTTGAAACTCAGAGAAGTCCCAGTGACTGAGTTGAGAACAGTGAGTTTTACAGCTTGTGCGAACCTATTTTCAGGTTACTTCTCAATTACACCCTTGCCTTGGAGGGTCAAGTCGTTTGGTTTCCAGCGAATCCTGTGGTTGTACCTGTGGTTACCCACCGACTTCTCATCTGCTTTGCTTATCTGATAACAGGCGAAGGGGAAAAGAGCTTTTAATATCCCCCAAAAGGGGAAGATTGGTAATTAGCTATTCACCGCAGGGAATCAGGCCAGGTTAGCCTGCTCCAAGCAAGAGAACAATCTGCATGTTGGACTTGGGTGATATTTTCAAATTTGCTTCTGTTATTCCTCTTTTATATAAGATTTAGGTCTTCGGGTCTTATCTGGATCGCCTTTTCTTTGTCCTGATTTTTGAAAGCCAGGTCAAAGCATGCCACACTGCAGGGGAAAGAGAAACTTCCGTCTCTCCTAAAACTGTCTTTTGCAGGACAGCTTGTACATTTCGGGCCCCGGTGTGAATCTGCGCACCCCTCCGCCAGGAGAGTCGTCCCTCCATCCCTGGTCGCGCGGCAGCGAGGGGATCCTTTAGAAAAAAAAAAACGAGTGAAGTAACTGAAAGAGCGGGAGCAGAGGTAACAGCCAGAAACGGCGAGGACGAGAGCGGCAGAGACAGGAAAGGAGGCGGTGGCGCGGGCCCTGGCGCGCTGCGCGCTGCAGCGACGGAACTTCTGCAAAAGCTGCCCGCCCGCGCGTTATCAGCGGCGCGCAGGCCTGTGGTTTTCTCGCTCTCGCAACCCTGCTTTAACTGCCGGTTTATTTTTCGACAAACAGGATGCCTCCATCTGAGGCTGTCAGCATCCCAGGCTCTTTGAGAGAAAAGAGGTAGTCCAGCCCCACCCTACAGGCAAGGCCTGGGGCGGGGGTGGGGGGTGGAGTGTCTCAGCTTCAAGGGTCTTCCCAGAGAGGCGACAGCCCTGCAGGTGCAGCGGCTGGGAGGACTTCAAGGAGGACCAGGAGGCTGGAACGAGTGCAACCCGCCCTCCCTCCGCCACCCCGCCCCTCCCTGCAACTGAATCTACTGCCCAGTCTTGCTCTGCAAGCACCCCGAGGCAGAGAAGTCCAAATGGGGTGGGGGTGGGGGGGGAGCACAGGTTGGAGACAGAAGAGAGTGTTTCTTAAACTGTAATCTGCAGGAAAATTTTCGTTTGCAAGTCAACTAGAAAGTGCACGCTAGTCACCTGCAGCTCTTGTGAAACCTGCAGACTCTGGTGGCTGCAGGTCTGGGACCCCCGTCTGAGAGTCTTGATGCTGGTCTGCTGGTCCAAAGACCACACTGCAAATGGCCAGGCTCTGGGAGATTGCTATCTTGTCACTTTCCGTGCATTTCTTGCCGCCACTCTCTGTATAGGCTACAAGGTACATGAAGAGGAATCCGCATTTAGAAGGAACCCTAATGCAGGCCCTCCAGTTTCAGCCCAGCTGTATTTATTCCTGTGGCTTGGGTTTAATACTGGCCACCTTGCTAATGGAGAAGAAACTTCCTTTGTGTTCCAGAGGGAAGGGAAGCTTGAATGACCCAAGAGATTTCTTCAATCCTAATAGGCAACACCTTCAGGGATTTAGGGAAGATGATGTTCTGAGCCTAGAGTTAGAGGGGAGATGAAAGTGAAGTGAAAGTCGCTCAGTTTTGTCCGACTCTGCGACCCCATGGACTATATAGTCTATGGAATTCTCCAGGCCAGAATACTCGAATGGGTAGCCTTTCCCTCCTCCAGGGGATCGAACCCAGGCCTCCCACATTGCAGGCGGATTCTTTACCAGCTGAGCCATGAGGGAAGCCCAAGAATACTGGAGTGGGTAGCCTATACCTTCTCCAGTGGATCTTCCCGACCCAGGAATTGAACCAGGGTCTTCTGCATTGTGGGCAGATTCTTTACCAACTGAGCTATGGAGGAAGCCTGAGGGTGAGATGTAAAAACACAGCCTCCCAAACCCAACTTAGTCAACATTTCCTATTGATGGAAACATTTACTCTCACAGTTGGAATTCAACGAATGTCCACATTTTCCAGAAGCTGTGCACTTTTGGGTAGCAGTAAGAATTTGGAGCCCATATTTGAATATTCTAGACCCAGCTTGATCTCAGACTTCCTTTAGGATCTTGCGGTATGCTCTATAAAATATATATTTTTGAGTCACGTTGAATTACCACTAAGACTTAGATTTTGAGGGACTGGACTAGGAAATCCACAGCATGTGAATAAGATGGCAAGAGAGGGCTCACAATCTAGAATGTGTAGGTCCTGCCAAAGGTGGTGCTGTCAGATGTAGAAAAAAATTTCTGCTAAATTTTGCTAAGCCCTGAAATTTCATGAAGATTCCATTTTGACTTCATCAAAACCAGTCAAGGGCTCCCTGTTGCCGAGTATTTCTCAAAGTATGACTAAGATTACAGGGCAGTTAAAATACAGACTCTTGAGTCCTTGAATCTTATTTCTCACAGCATCCAGGAATCTGCATTTTAACAGACATTCCAGGGGATTCTGAGGTACTGCCTAGTCGGCAAGTTCAAGTCCAGCATTCTTACGGCAGCGTTCAAAGTTCTGCCTTCAGTTTCCCTGTTCACCTATGCGCGGAAGAGGCCTCTTCGTTGCCCGTGAGCCCTCCTTGACCCACTCTGAACGGTTGTCTTCTTCTTTTCATCTCCTCCATCTTCCCAACTCTGTATAAAATGACTCTTCTTCCTCTCTGAGCCCTCCTCAGATCGCGATTTCTCATTCAGCAATCAGTTCTTTTCCTGCTCTGGGATGACTCTTGGTTTGGGCTGGGCTGTTCCCTCCTTTTGTTCACTGCCTGTTTCTGATGCTTGGCTTTGCACCTCTCACTGGACACTAAGCTTCTGGAGAGATGTTTCATGCCATATGATCTTTGCATCCCAGGCCATTTTGTCAACACGGTGTCACCCACACCCCTCACGTGTTCAGTAAATTTACTGATGGGTCATTACTGACAGGTTTTACCGTGTGTGATAAACCTGGCACCCCAGGTCCCAGGATCAGAAGGAGCTGGGAAGGGAAAGGGTGATGAAAGCATCGAGAATCTGGTTCTATGGTCACAAAAGACACAGAGGAAGTGAGAAAAAGGGAGTGTGGACCCTCGCTCATCTGTCTGCTGTGTGACTTGGAGAAGGAATTTCCTTTTGTTAATATAGTTTCCGTTCTACTTGAAATCTAGACTATTAAATCTATGATCCGAGGGGCGCCTGCTTGCTTTTCACTCCCACTCCCCATTGCTAGATTTCTTGGGTGGCCTCTCCCCACTGCCTCTTGATCTGACTTTTTTTTTTTGTCCTGTTGGTGTGGTCAATAGCCCAACTCCAAGCTCAAGCTGGAAGAGATTTCAGTGTATGACATACAGATTGAAAGAATGGTAGTAATTTAATGATTTAGCTAAAAGCTGTAAGCATACCTCTGTTTTAATCCTGACATGGCCAGGGTTATTACTGGTCATGAAATCTGGTTTTTCTTTCTTAACCTTTCTAAGCTTCCTAAGGCTGGTTTTTGTTATCTAAATCCCGAGCCTCCGTGTTTTTATCTTCAAAGTCAGCGTAACAGTAATAGTTCACAAGGTGCTGCAACAATATGCAGAGACTGCTGTGAGGCTCGAGCCCCCAGCAGCTTCCAGTAACCCCTGGTTCCCTGCTCTCTAACCCAAGTGTGGATGAATGTCTGCTCATGTTCTAGGCCATTCCTTGCTTCCCACACCTTTACCATCATCTTAGTTTCAGACCCACTGCTCTCCTGGCCCACGCTGCTGCTGCCCCTCCAGTCCACAGTTTCTCTTTTAAGGGAATCTTCTAACCTCTGAAGGAAAACCTTCCTTCTCAGGCTTCAGACACAGCCGTGTCAGCATCTGGTCAACCTCAGTGTGGTAGTGCCCCTGACTCTGCTCCAAGAACTCTTTCTCCTGGTTTCCTCTTTCCAGCCTCTGCTCTGGGGTCTCTCTGCTTCCCTGGTGGCTCGGATGGTTAAGAATCTGCCTGCAGTGCTGGAGACCTGGGTTTGATCCCTGGGTTGGGAAGCCCTGGAAAAGGGAATGACTATCCACTCCAGTATTCTTGCCTGGAAAATCCCATGGACAGAGGAGCCTGCTGAGCTGCCGTCCATGCGGTCATAAAGAGTCAGACATGTCTATGTGACTAACACTTTTGCTGTCACAAATGGCAGCTTATATTTTTGGGGGTTCTTCCCCGGTGGCTCAGATGGCAAAGAATCTGCCTTCTATGCGGGAGACCTGAGTTTGATTCCTGGGTTAGAAAGATCTCCCAGCGAAGGGAGTAGCTACTGACTCCAGTATTCTTGCCTGGAGAATCCCATGGACAGAGGAGCTTGGCAGGCTACAGTCCACGGGGTCGCAAAGAGTCACGAAGACATGACTGAGCAACTAACACTTTCACGTTCGATGTCCCTCCAGTCTTGACTCTTCATACTCAGTTTTCTTCTGTCTTCTTCTTTTTCCTCTGATATTCAAAGGCCTTATGATAGTCTCCAGATCACCTCTTTACAGTAATAGTGCCTTCCTCCACATAGAAAACAAATTAGAATTCCTTTTTATAATATTGAGATGCCTACAGTGGATGCTGAACCATGGAAGTCCTTGGAAACCCCAAAGTGACATAATTTCTAAGTCCTTACAGGTTCCCCATTTACTCTTTGACACATACCAGTTCTAAAGGCACAGTCATTTTCCCAATTTCAGAAAGCAAGGAGGGTTGCGCTTTTTAGAAAGTAAAATGCTAAAATGGAATAAAGGGCAGAAATATGTCTTTACAACCATCATTTTGGTGGTTGGATTTCTCAACTATTCATAGGTGGGACCTGATTATCCAATACTTGGGTCACCTGATATGAAGAGCTGACTCACTGGAAAAGACCCTGATGTGGGGAAAGGTTGAAGGCGAGAGGAGAAGGGGATGACAGAGGATGAGATGATTCAGTAGCATCACGGACTCAATGGACATAAATTTGAGCAAACTTTGGGAGATACTGAAAGATAGAGGAGCCTGGCATGTTGTAGTCCATGGGGTCACTAAGGTGTTGGACACAGCTTAGCGACTAAACAACAGAAGCGAATTCTTTGTTGATGGCGAGGATGTTCTGTGCCATCACGGATGTTCAGTAGCTCCTCTGGTCTCACCCCATGGATGCCACTTCTGCTACTCCCCACCAGCTGTGGCCACGCAGGGATCGAACTTAGGTCTCCTGCATTGCAGGCAGATTTTTTACCAGCTGAGCAAACAGGGAAGCCCCAGAATGTCTCTAGACATTGCCAAACATGTCCTGGGGGTTAACCTACCCCCACACCTCTCACCCTCTCTCTCCAGTTAAGAACCACTGATTTAAGATATTCAAAGGTGACAGGCATAGAGAAGAAATTAGGAAAAGTAAGGAGGAGAGACTACTCTGCCAAGAAGTTCCCTACATATGATCTCAATAAAGGAAAGGATCTGAGCAAACAAATCCATGAGGAAGGAACCAGGAGACCAAATGTTAAAGAAAAGTATGCCAATTACAAAGATAAGAAGGCATTTATTTGAACAGAAGATCCACTAAGGAACATTCTTGAATGGAGCAAAGAATGAGGTCTAACCTTCAGGGAATTCTTCTCCTGCACAGACATGGCATATGGACAGAGTTGGGTGCTTCCACTTGCCCAAAGTTTGGGCTTGGCTAAGGGGGATTTATGTGCAGAGGGACTTCTGGGGAATGGATAGGGGTGATTTGGAGTACCAGATCCTACAATTATTCATCAGATGCCCAAAGTCTTGGAATGGAAGGGGAAGCCACATAATACAACATCACCTGCCCAACATTTCCCTGAAGATAATGCTCCCCTAAATTGACAGATGGGTTTCCCTGGTGGCTCAGATGGTAAAGGATCCACCTGCTAATGCAGGAGATTCTGGTCTGATCCCTGGGTCAGAAAGATCCCCTGGAGAAGGAAATGGCAACCTACTCCATATTATTGCCTGGAAAATCCCATAGACAGAGGAGCCTGACTGGCTACAGGCCTGGTGGGTTGCAAAGAATCAGACACGACTGAGCAACTACACAACAATAATCATTTGAAGGATATAGAGACATGGTGCTGGGCACGATGGGTCTGAGGTCCAGCAGGATAGTCCACATGCATGCCCAATCCCTGACTTCACCAAGAGAGGCAAGACCTAGAACTTCAGGCAAAATCTACCCTGTGTTATCCACCAGCTGTTTCTGATGTTCCAATACTTCCCTCTTCCAAACAGGAAAAGAGATAGTTAAGATTTCCCATTTTAAAAAGTTTCTTTGAACAGATGACAGGAATCAGAGCATCTTTTCTGGTCTTTGTTTGCTGTTGTAGAGGTCACCCAGTGGGAAATGGACTGGACCTCATTTTCAGTCCTGTGATTATGACTCTCTCAGTCATGGGCATTCCTCTCTCCACAGATGTATCCTATTGAAAGCACAGGAACAGAAAGAAACCCTTTGACTATGTAGCAGTTTTCAATGCTTCTTCTTATGCTTGCCTAGCCTCCCACAAGGAACATCCATGGGACTTCTAGCTCAACACTCTTTGGACAGAAGTGGAACCAGCCCCTGCCATTTGCTCTTCTTTGCTCCAATATGCCCACACATTCCTTCCTGTTCTTAGCTGATCACAAGCCTTACAGGGGAACCAAGTCTGGGTGGAGGTCCTAGTTACTTGCTCTCTGCCATGGTTGTATAGGGTACAAAGTCAGGTGTAGGAGTACAAATATGCTGTGGAGGGTTAAATTGTCACTGTGGACTTTTTTGCTCATACCCACTGGGGTTTCTACAGCTCAGCAGTAAGTACAAGGCTGATGGAGCGCCAACGTTCTATATACTCATCTGTCCATCCATCTATTCATCCATCGGTCCACCCCTCACCCTCAGTTCATCTATCCATCCATCCAACATTTGTTGAGTGCCTGCACACTGCCATGTATTGGGAATAAAGAGAAAAAAGAGAATGAGAAAAGCTTCTCTCAAAGAAGAATATAGAGTCTCTAGGAGAATGCTTCCATGAACAGGAAACTTTGAATTATTGATAACATTTCAGTGGGTGTTACAGTAGCTTCATGGACTGAATAAACACCAGCCAAAACTAGAATGTGGTCTTTTGCATGCTCCTCCAATGGGCATCCTAGAAGACTTGGTCATCAGAGCATCACTCTGGCAGCCCTGTTGCTTCAGGGAGCAAACACAGATCATGTCCATTCATGTCTGTGATAAGGATATAGGGAGACCTGCTCTAGCACTCAGCACCCCCTATGGTACATGTCTCAGCACTCATCACCTGCACAGTGATTTCCCAAAATGATCCTGCTACCAGAAATTTGGGGTGTGATGGAAATTGTGCAGAGCAGCATGGAGAAATATCCTTCTAGAAGTGATTTGAAAATAGCATGTAGAAAAGTGAAACTGAATGTGCTTTGGCAGTTTTGAAACTTTTGACCAAATCGTCAGCGATCTGTTCAGTTCAGTAGCTGGTCTTTTTGATTATTTGTTTTCTAGATTTCAAGAGCCTCATCAAAGACCTGCTAACAATCCCTTTACAAAAAGGGAAGGAAAATGAATTATTCAAAATCAGGCACTGGAAAGAGTCAGACTGACAGTACCATGTGCTTCAAACTCTTAACACACTGTTAGGAGTGTCAACAATTCAGAGCTCTTTCGTCATCAAACCATAGTCTACCATCCCATGATGTCTGTAATTAGAGACTCAGATTACTCATTTTTAATTTACTCCGGACGATATGAGTGTCCGGGTTATACCCTCTCTAGAAGACTATCTCATGGAAAGAGGCACAGTTTAATAGTTAAGTCCTCAAGATCCAAAACCAGACTACAGGTGAAACCAGCCTTGCCACTTCTCAGCTGTTATGGCCTTGGACAAATTGCTTGACCACTCTGTGCCCTAGCCACGCATGTGTCAAAAAGGAGGCTAATTGTCTATGCTGTCTAGGTTACGATGATGACATGAGTTTCTGTGTGTAAGGCACTTACAGCAGGGCCCAGCCCATGGAAAATGCTACATAATAGTGCTTGTTCAGTAAAACTTGAGGTTCCAACAGTGCTTTCTTAGCACTTCTTATCAGTTTACTTCTGTTTTCTGAATTTAATCATTGTGTACATTAACCCAGGTGGCTCAGCTGTAAAGAATCTGCCTGCCAATTCAGGCTCAGGAGACTTGGGTTTGATCACTGGGTTTGGAAGTTGCCCTGGAGGAGGAAATGGAAAGCCACTCCAGTATTCTTGCCTGGAGAATCCCATGAAAGGAGCCTGGTGGGTTACAGTCCATAGGGTCAAAGATTTGGATGCGACTGAACGCACACACGTGCACATTAGCCAAAGCAAACTAGAGGCATTGTTCTAGGAGTACCTAATTTTCTCTCCCTTGCCCTAGTTTTTTCAGTAGAAACATTATTAAAGATTGAGTTAACAGGCCCGGCTTCTGCTGGAGAGTAATCCTAGCATATTAGTTCTTTTTGGTTTGTCCTCAGTAGACTGGGATCATGGGTGGTTTTAAGTGAGTAAGTAAGTGAAGTCGCTCAGTCGTGTCCGACTCTTTGCGACCCCATGGACTCTAGCCGATCAGGCTCCTCCATCCATGGGATTTTCCAGGCAAGAGTGCTGGAGTGGATTGCCATTTCCTTCTCCAGGGGATCTTCCCCACCTAGGAATCGAATCTGGGTCTCCCGCATTGCAGGCAGACGCTTTACCGTCTGAGCCACCAGTTTCTGCTTTTAATTATGGGGAATATGACAGATCCCTCTGCTCTCAAGCTTCCTGCTCATAGACTGCTAGCTGTAACAGACAGCTTGAATCAACAAGAAGGGATGGGGTGGGACCAAGGGTTCAAACTTGGTGTAGGAGTACAACCATGCTCTGGAGGATCAAATCATTGTTGTGGTTCGTTGTTCAGTCACTCAGCCATATTTGACTCTTTACGACCCCATGGAAGTCAGCACGCCAGGCTTGCCTGTCCTTCACCATCTCCCAGAGTTTGGTCAAACTCATGTTCATTGAGTCGGTGATTCAACCATCTCATCCTCTGTTGCCCCCTTCTCCTCCTGCCTTCAGTCTTTCCCAGCATCAGGGTCTTTTTCNGACTACTCTGCCAAGAAGTTCCCTACATATGATCTCAATAAAGGAAAGGATCTGAGCAAACAAATCCATGAGGAAGGAACCAGGAGACCAAATGTTAAAGAAAAGTATGCCAATTACAAAGATAAGAAGGCATTTATTTGAACAGAAGATCCACTAAGGAACATTCTTGAATGGAGCAAAGAATGAGGTCTAACCTTCAGGGAATTCTTCTCCTGCACAGACATGGCATATGGACAGAGTTGGGTGCTTCCACTTGCCCAAAGTTTGGGCTTGGCTAAGGGGGATTTATGTGCAGAGGGACTTCTGGGGAATGGATAGGGGTGATTTGGAGTACCAGATCCTACAATTATTCATCAGATGCCCAAAGTCTTGGAATGGAAGGGGAAGCCACATAATACAACATCACCTGCCCAACATTTCCCTGAAGATAATGCTCCCCTAAATTGACAGATGGGTTTCCCTGGTGGCTCAGATGGTAAAGGATCCACCTGCTAATGCAGGAGATTCTGGTCTGATCCCTGGGTCAGAAAGATCCCCTGGAGAAGGAAATGGCAACCTACTCCATATTATTGCCTGGAAAATCCCATAGACAGAGGAGCCTGACTGGCTACAGGCCTGGTGGGTTGCAAAGAATCAGACACGACTGAGCAACTACACAACAATAATCATTTGAAGGATATAGAGACATGGTGCTGGGCACGATGGGTCTGAGGTCCAGCAGGATAGTCCACATGCATGCCCAATCCCTGACTTCACCAAGAGAGGCAAGACCTAGAACTTCAGGCAAAATCTACCCTGTGTTATCCACCAGCTGTTTCTGATGTTCCAATACTTCCCTCTTCCAAACAGGAAAAGAGATAGTTAAGATTTCCCATTTTAAAAAGTTTCTTTGAACAGATGACAGGAATCAGAGCATCTTTTCTGGTCTTTGTTTGCTGTTGTAGAGGTCACCCAGTGGGAAATGGACTGGACCTCATTTTCAGTCCTGTGATTATGACTCTCTCAGTCATGGGCATTCCTCTCTCCACAGATGTATCCTATTGAAAGCACAGGAACAGAAAGAAACCCTTTGACTATGTAGCAGTTTTCAATGCTTCTTCTTATGCTTGCCTAGCCTCCCACAAGGAACATCCATGGGACTTCTAGCTCAACACTCTTTGGACAGAAGTGGAACCAGCCCCTGCCATTTGCTCTTCTTTGCTCCAATATGCCCACACATTCCTTCCTGTTCTTAGCTGATCACAAGCCTTACAGGGGAACCAAGTCTGGGTGGAGGTCCTAGTTACTTGCTCTCTGCCATGGTTGTATAGGGTACAAAGTCAGGTGTAGGAGTACAAATATGCTGTGGAGGGTTAAATTGTCACTGTGGACTTTTTTGCTCATACCCACTGGGGTTTCTACAGCTCAGCAGTAAGTACAAGGCTGATGGAGCGCCAACGTTCTATATACTCATCTGTCCATCCATCTATTCATCCATCGGTCCACCCCTCACCCTCAGTTCATCTATCCATCCATCCAACATTTGTTGAGTGCCTGCACACTGCCATTTATTGGGAATAAAGAGAAAAAAGAGAATGAGAAAAGCTTCTCTCAAAGAAGAATTTAGAGTCTCTAGGAGAATGCTTCCATGAACAGGAAACTTTGAATTATTGATAACATTTCAGTGGGTGTTACAGTAGCTTCATGGACTGAATAAACACCAGCCAAAACTAGAATGTGGTCTTTTGCATGCTCCTCCAACGGGCATCCTAGAAGACTTGGTCATCAGAGCATCACTCTGGCAGCCCTGTTGCTTCAGGGAGCAAACACAGATCATGTCCATTCATGTCTGTGATAAGGATATAGGGAGACCTGCTCTAGCACTCAGCACCCCCTATGGTACATGTCTCAGCACTCATCACCTGCACAGTGATTTCCCAAAATGATCCTGCTACCAGAAATTTGGGGTGTGATGGAAATTGTGCAGAGCAGCATGGAGAAATATCCTTCTAGAAGTGATTTGAAAATAGCATGTAGAAAAGTGAAACTGAATGTGCTTTGGCAGTTTTGAAACTTTTGACCAAATCGTCAGCGATCTGTTCAGTTCAGTAGCTGGTCTTTTTGATTATTTGTTTTCTAGATTTCAAGAGCCTCATCAAAGACCTGCTAACAATCCCTTTACAAAAAGGGAAGGAAAATGAATTATTCAAAATCAGGCACTGGAAAGAGTCAGGCTGACAGTACCATGTGCTTCAAACTCTTAACACACTGTTAGGAGTGTCAACAATTCAGAGCTCTTTCGTCATCAAACCATAGTCTACCATCCCATGATGTCTGTAATTAGAGACTCAGATTACTCATTTTTAATTTATTCCGGACGATATGAGTGTCCGGGTTATACCCTCTCTAGAAGACTATCTCATGGAAAGAGGCACAGTTTAATAGTTAAGTCCTCAAGATCCAAAACCAGACTACAGGTGAAACCAGCCTTGCCACTTCTCAGCTGTTATGGCCTTGGACAAATTGCTTGACCACTCTGTGCCCTAGCCACGCATGTGTCAAAAAGGAGGCTAATTGTCTATGCTGTCTAGGTTACGATGATGACATGAGTTTCTGTGTGTAAGGCACTTACAGCAGGGCCCAGCCCATGGAAAATGCTACATAATAGTGCTTGTTCAGTAAAACTTGAGGTTCCAACAGTGCTTTCTTAGCACTTCTTATCAGCTTACTTCTGTTTTCTGAATTTAATCATTGTGTACATTAACCCAGGTGGCTCAGCTGTAAAGAATCTGCCTGCCAATTCAGGCTCAGGAGACTTGGGTTTGATCACTGGGTTTGGAAGTTGCCCTGGAGGAGGAAATGGAAAGCCACTCCAGTATTCTTGCCTGGAGAATCCCATGAAAGGAGCCTGGTGGGTTACAGTCCATAGGGTCAAAGATTTGGATGCGACTGAACGCACACACGTGCACATTAGCCAAAGCAAACTAGAGGCATTGTTCTAGGAGTACCTAATTTTCTCTCCCTTGCCCTAGTTTTTTCAGTAGAAACATTATTAAAGATTGAGTTAACAGGCCCGGCTTCTGCTGGAGAGTAATCCTAGCATATTAGTTCTTTTTGGTTTGTCCTCAGTAGACTGGGATCATGGGTGGTTTTAAGTGAGTAAGTAAGTGAAGTCGCTCAGTCGTGTCCGACTCTTTGCGACCCCTTGGACTCTAGCCGATCAGGCTCCTCCATCCATGGGATTTTCCAGGCAAGAGTGCTGGAGTGGATTGCCATTTCCTTCTCCAGGGGATCTTCCCCACCTAGGAATCGAATCTGGGTCTCCCACATTGCAGGCAGACGCTTTACCGTCTGAGCCACCAGTTTCTGCTTTTAATTATGGGGAATATGACAGATCCCTCTGCTCTCAAGCTTCCTGCTCATAGACTGCTAGCTGTAACAGACAGCTTGAATCAACAAGAAGGGATGGGGTGGGACCAAGGGTTCAAACTTGGTGTAGGAGTACAACCATGCTCTGGAGGATCAAATCATTGTTGTGGTTCGTTGTTCAGTCACTCAGCCATATTTGACTCTTTACGACCCCATGGAAGTCAGCACGCCAGGCTTGCCTGTCCTTCACCATCTCCCAGAGTTTGGTCAAACTCATGTTCATTGAGTCGGTGATTCAACCATCTCATCCTCTGTTGCCCCCTTCTCCTCCTGCCTTCAGTCTTTCCCAGCATCAGGGTCTTTTTCAGTGAGTCAGTTCTTTGCACCAGGTGGCCAAAGTATTGGAGCTTCAACTTCAGCATCAGTCCTTCCAATGAATATTCAGGGTTGATTTCCTCTACGGTTGACTGGTTTGACCTCCTTGCAGTCCAAGGAAGTCTCAAGAGTCTTCTCCAACACCACAGTTCAATAGCATCAATTTTTCAATGCTCAGCTTTCTTTATAGTCCAACTTTCACATCCATACATGACTACTGGAAAAACCATAGCTTTGACTAGGTAGACCTTTGTAGGCAAAGTAGTGTCTTTGCTTTTTAATACTCTGTCTAGGTTTGTAATAGCTTTTCTTCTGAGGAAAAAATGTCTTTTAATTTCATGGCTGCAGTCACCATCCTCAGTGATATTGAAGCCTAAGAAAATAAAGTTTGCCACTGTTTCCATTGTTTTCTCCTCTATTTGCCATGAAGTGATGTGACCAGATGCCATGATCTTAGTTTTCTGAATGTTGACTTAAAATATTTTCAGTCTCCTCTACATTTTTTTATTTCTTTGGCCCATAAATAAATAGGAAGTGACCGTAGTACACTGGTTCCTAAGGGATCTTTGGACCAGTAGTTCTCAAACAGGGTAACTGTAGCCCTCAGGGACACTGGACCGTGTTTGCACTTTTTGTTGTCACACTTTGGAGAGGTGGAGTTACTAGTAGTACTAGTAGGAGTTTCCAGGAAACTTGTCTGGAAAATCCCATGGACGGAGGAGCCTGGTGGGCTGCAGTCCATAGGATATCGAAGAGTCAGACATGACTGAGCGACTTCACTTTCACTTTTCACTTTCATGCATTGGAGAAGGAAATGGCAACCCACTCCAGTGTTCTTGCCTCAAGAATCCCAGGGACAGGGGAGCCTGGTGGGCTGCCATCTATGGGGTCGCACAGAGTCGGACACGACTGCAGCAACTTAGCATCAGCAGCAGCAGCAGTGGGTGCGGACCCAGATCACAGCTACACTTCTTGTGACACACAGGTCCCCTCAACAAAGAAAGAGCCCACCCCCATGTCAACACTGGTGAAGTTTACAGAGGGCAAAGCGTCAGGCTGCATGATGCCGGATGCCATCCTTAGAAAACCAGAGCTGCAGTGAACACTGGGGGGCATGTTTCTTTTGTACTATTTACTATAGTCAGGACATGGAAGCAATCTAAAGGGCCATCAACAGAGGGGTGGATAAGGAAGATGTGACACATATGTACCATGGAATAGTACGCAGCCATGGAAAGGGACAAAACTGTGTCCTTTGCAGAGAGGTGGATGAAGCTAGAGACTGTCATCCAGAGTAAAGTAAGTCAGAAAGAGAAAAACAAATATTGCATATTAATGTGTATATGTGGAATCTAGAAAAATTGTAGAGATGAACCTATTGGCAAAGCAGAAATAGTGACCAGACATAGGGAACAACCGTACGGACACCAAGGGAGGAAGGGGGCTGGGTGGGATGAACTGGGAGATGGGATTGACATGTGTGCATTATTGATGTATATAAAATAGATAACTAATCAGAAGCTAATGTGTAGCATAGGAAACTCAACTCAGTGCTCTATGGTGACAAAGACTGGGCATATATATATATATATATGCATAGCTGATTCACCTTGCTGTGCAGCAGAGACTAATCCAACACTATAAAACAACTATGCTGCCAAAAATGAAACAAAGAGCTCAAAAAAAAAAAAAAAAAAGAATGCTAGGACAGAGATCGCAGGCAGCTGCCTCTTACTTTCCCAGGGAGGGGCTGACCAGGGTGCGAGGGTGCACACCACCACAGGAGAGACCGCGCGTCAGCCCCAGGCTCCTCTGTCACTGCACTGCACGCCTCACCCCACACGCCAGTCCTTCGTGGCCAGCAGCCAGGAGGCACCAGATACCCACGCACGGTCACATGAGTGATGGGATCAGGGTTCACTTTGGGGATCTGGAAGGCCTTGCTGTGTAAAGAGGGAAAGGGGAACATCAAACTGAATGGTGTCTAATGAGCAAGGGCTAATCCGATAAGAGAGAAAAAGCGCCTTACAAGTAAGATCAACTCGAGGTGTCCCGTGCCGTTCCTAACACAGGTCTCACAACTACAAGGGGAGCATCATCACTGTTCCTCTGCAGATGAAGCAGACTGGGGCCCACAGAGGTAAGGCCATCCGCCCAAGGCAACACAGCAGGAAACGGAGCTGGCTTTACACACAGAGGCTCTGCCCCACGTTGAAAGGTGGGAGTGAGTGAATAAGGCAGGGTCCGTGCTCCCCGCCCGGCTCGGCCTCCTACTAGCTGTGTGGGGCGGCTTTCTTCACCCATCTCTGCTACATCCTCCTTTAAAAATCTTTATCAACTGGGGATTAAGAGCTGTGCTTATCTCTACATCTGTGTCTCTATTTCTGTTTTGCAAATAAGATCTTCTGTATTATTTTTCTGGATTCCAACATCAATCAATTAAAAAAAACCCACAACAGTCCCTTTCAAAAAAAAAAAAGAGTTGTACTTACATACAAGTTTTTTGATTAAAAGAGATGAAGAAGGGATCGTGCCTGACACATTATAAACTATTGGCGAGTGTTAGCTGTGCTCGTCATCATTTATA
>SJYV01025388.1:0-10950 GCA_006410875.1 Neotragus pygmaeus
CATATCAGAGAGAGGGCAACCTGCTGATTACAGGGGAGGCCTCAGCAGATGGGGGAGACAAACCTGCAGATCGCAGATAGCGGAGCAGACATCAGGGAGCCAGCAGGCCCTCATCAAGCTCTGTCATGGGAACCGCCACACCAGGCTCCTGCTCACAGAACTCTGCCCAGCCCTACCTGCACTGCTTCGATGCGGGTTGAGACCCCAGTGACAGACCCGGGCTGTGGAGACAGCCAGGACCAAGCCCCGCAGCAACCACCCTTCCCCAGCTGTTTGCATCTGAGGTGAAGCCTTTCAGAAAGGTGTGGGGGAGGGGATCACCAGGGAGGTTCCCAGATGCTACAAGTCCTAGTTGACCATTGTTACAGGAAACCAAACATGAATGCCACAGGCTTTTTGTTTTTGTGAAGTCCTTACTGAATTTGTTACAATACTGCTTCTTGGCTGCATTTTTTGGCCATGGGACAGGTGGGATCTTATCTCTCCTACCAGGGATTGAACCTACACCCCCTGCATTGGAAGGTGAAGTCCAAACCACTAGACAGCCACGGAAGTCCCTGAGTGCCATAATTTTAACATACCCCTCCACCAAACACCCGCAGCCTCATAACCAGAGCTAAAAGTATCCTGATTTCCCCAAAGTGTTGACTTCTGACCATTAGCAAACTTAAGCTTTCCGCCTGTTAGCATGATCTCATAGTTTCCCAGCCAATCAGCTACAGAAGAGTAATTTGGGGTGGCACTGTTACCCAAGGAGAGTAATTCCACGTAGCAGTGTTACCACTGCAGGCTCCTGGTGGCCAATCATGATAAACAGCAATGTACTTCCTCACTTTAGACACTGAGCTGTAACCCTCATTTTCTCAAGAGTCTTGCCATTTTCAGCTTGAAGCCTTTCCAGTTCTACAAACTGTTCTTCTGTACAATTAATAATCTTTTACATTTTTCCCCAACTTGATTTGGTTTTAATTTTTGACTCAGTTAACTCAGTATGTGGCACGTGTGGCCCCATGGGCTCCGGGTACCAAGCAGAGAAGCCGCAAAGTGACAGGAGCACACAGGAGGGTGGTGGGGTTCACCCGCTCCTTGGGTAACTGTTTGCGGAGAACCGCCCAGTGCAGGAGGGAGGCGGACGCGTGACGGGGCAGCAGCCTGAAGACTCTCGCTTTAGTGAATATTGAAATGTGTTTAGTCCAGAGAAGACACCGCCCAAAGGAGCAGGATGCTGCTGCTGCTAAGTCGCTTCAGTCGTGTCCGACTCTGTGCGACCCCATAGACGGCATCAGGCTCCCCCGCTCCTGGGATTCTCCAGGCAAGAACACTGGAGTGGGTTGCCATTTCCTTCTCCAATGCATGAAAGTGAAAAGTGAAGTCACTGAGTCATGTCCAACTCTCAGCGACCCCATGGACTGCAGCCTACCAGGCTCCTCCATCCATGGGATTTTCCAGACAAGAGTACTGGAGTGGGGTGCCATTGCCTTCTCCAAGGAGCAGGATAGTGGTGCTCAAGTATTTTAAGTGACTTTGTGAGGAAGGGAATGGATTTCTATGAGGTTACAAAGGATGGAGTTGGAACCAATGGACAGAAATTACAAATTTGGGTTCAGTTTAGCTACTTAGTTACTTACTTTCTGCCACTGTGAAAGTGAAGCCACTCAGTCGTGTCCAACTGTTTGCGACCCTATGGACTGTAGCCTACCAGGCTCCTCCGTCTATGGGATTTTCCAGGCAAGAATACTGGAGTGGGGTGCCATTGCCTTCTCCAGGAGATCTTCCCAACCCAGAGATTGAACCCGGGTGTCCCACATTGTAGGCAGACGCTTTACCCAGCTTTCATACAATGAGATCTGCATGCTGGCGAGAGGAGCTGCCTTTGAACTTGCCATGCTTCCACAGATTGGAGGTGTGCCACTCGGGAGTGATAACTACTGTGAGAGCCATGCTTCCTTCCACCTGTCTGGTGCTGAGGCTCGCCTCACTCATCTAACTTTCCTGGGCGGAGTGGGGATCAGGGGGCAGAGGAGCCTGAGACAGGGAGACTCAGAAGCTCTGAGCCTGAGGTCAGGAGACAGAGGAAATTACTCTGGCCTCTAATACACCCCCCCAGAGGCCCTTTGGGGACTCAAATTTCTGGGGAACAGCAGAGTGTGGACCACAGCTTGAGGCCAAAGGAAAGGAGGAGAACAGGTAAGTGATAGGAGGTGGCTCCCCCAAATTTAGGACTTTTAAAATATGGATTGGGGCCCAAACCCTTCAACCCTGAGTGACACCTCACGGTAATTCCTCACTGCCTTCCAAATCCAGTCCCCCCAGCCAGGGTTTAGCACACCTCTCTTCCCCTTATTCCTTACTGCTTGGCTTTCTGGAGCTCCTTTCTCTCCCAGGCCAGCATGGTGCATCTGTTCCAGGTATATGTGCACCTAACAACCATCGAAGCCTCCTTTCCACCCATACCTGCCTCTCTCCAACCCAGGACTCCCCCACGGCTTGTGTCTGCAAACCTATGCATTCCAAGCTCACCTCCTCCGCAATGTCAAGTCTACTTCCTAAATGTACAAGGAGACTTCTGCAACACTTCAGCCTGGGCGCCATGCACCCACACTGGTCCCTGGCGGTCTGTGGCCCCTTGCACCTACCTTGCACATGATCGGCCTCTATCTCCTGTCAGTATGAGAGCCCCTGATGATGGCCCATGAGCCTAGCTGTGTTCTTTGCCTCTCTCTACTGGACCAACCACACAGAGGTCTTAGGCACTGTCAGAGTCATCTAACCACCATGTCCTTTGAGGCAGAGAGAGACGAAGGAGGTTTCTTTTATTGTTAGGGTGACCAAAATCATTCTGGAACTGAGGAGGTTCCCAAGATGCAAGACTTTGGCGTTAACATTAGAAAAGTCCCCCAGGAACCAGGACAAGCTGACCACTCTAACCAGGTACCTGCATGTACAAGACACACTGTCTAATGATACGGGAGTACAGATGCAGAGCAGATCGGACTCCCCGTGTTGGAGCTGGGAATAGGAAAACCTCCCAGAAAAACTGCAAGCCCAGAAGACTTGGTGTCTGCTGCCTGCCCACCCCTCTCTCTGGCCCTACTGAGTGTGTGTATGTGTTGGCTAGGGGACACTACACCAACAGGCGGGTGCCCAGGCCAGGCCTGGGTAAACACAAACTGGCAGGTCCTGGCTCAGAGAAGTAGTATATTTAGGGGGTATCCCACATCTTCCCACTCCATCCCCACTGCCATCATTACTCCAGGACATCTCAGTCAATGGGAAACAGGTCTGGACTTGCCCACTCCTCTTCCTTCTCTCCCACAGACACTGACCTCACACCTGAAAATGGCTAGAAATAAAGGCAGTCGGGCTGGTAGGGCCATCTAACCTGAAGTTCCCCATCTCTCCTCCTCTCCAGCAGTCTCAACACCTGGCCCTCCTTTAGAAGTCCCTTTCTCTTCCCAACAGCGCCATCTACTGGCCATGTAGGCACTGCGCCTGAGTCAGAGAGGGCTGCTCGCGCCGGGGCTAAGCCACCCTGGGGCCCAGCCACCCAGTCTGCTGAGCAGTAAAGAGCACAGAGATGCAAGGAGGGCTAAACGTGCAAGAGAAAAGTTAAATAATGTATGGGGTTAAAGTGCATGATGGTTCAGAACATAAGCTCAGGACTCAGATTGCAGGGATGTAAACCCCACCACTTCTTTTCCTTTAAAAAAATTTTCTGAGGACCTTGTATGGGCCAGTACTGTTCCAAGCACTGGATGTACAGTGATGAATTAGAGATTCTGCTTTCCAGAGCTTACGTGAATGGAAGAAGACAGATAAAAGGCAACTAAGCAAATGTATAAATAAGAAAATATAGAAACAAAACAGAGTGAGGAGATAATATCTGTCGAGGAGGTCTTTTTAGCCAGGTCTTCTGGAAAAGCCTGGCTTCGCAGATGAGGTCTGAATGGCAATGTGAGTGATCTGAAGGAGCCAGCTGTGTGGAGGATGGGAATGAGTGTAAGCACAGAGAGCAGCATCTGCAAGGGAGCTGGGTAGCCTCTAGAGTCTCCTCTGGACACTGCAGTTGAAGGTGAACACTGACCAAATTTTAGTCCATCCAAGTGAATGTGAGCAGAAGGGTGAGGCTTCTTGTCACAGGAGCCCTCAGTGAGAAATAGGGGCATTTCACACAAAGATGAGAAGTCTTAGGGGACACAGGATGGCTGTCTTCAGACCTTCAACTGTGATCCCAGAGGAAAGAGCATGGGTGAATTCAGGGTACAGGATGGCAGATTTCTGCTCATTTCAGGAATAAATGTCCCAGCAATGAAAACGACTGCCCATGCAGTAGTGAGTTCACCATCACTAAAAGTATGCAAGAAGAGGCCAATGACTAGCCCAGAAGGTTATAGACGATTGGACGCAATATTTTATTAGTCTTTTAACTTACACTCAAATTCTTAACAGTTTGCTCTGAAGGTAGGGAAAACATCCTTTATCAGCCAGTCACTGAAGACATCTGCCCCCGTCCCCAGGACTGACCCTGGTGTGTGAGGAGGAAGACAAGCCCTTGCGTTCCCTCGTGGCCTATGCCTGCTCCCTCTCCCCCACCACAGTACCAGAAGATGGGCACTTCCTCCCATGCAGCAGCCTGAAAAAAAGGCGGTCCAGGTTCTCAGAGAAAATATCCTACTCTTCCTGTCTCGAACCTCTTTATGTTGCACTACCTCTTTTTGTATGCATAACCAATGCATACATGAAAAAGGCATGTTCACCTCATTATTCGTCAGAGAAACACAAATTAAAACCTCAAGAGCACACCCACTGGAAGGGCTAAAATTAAAAAGACACATTGTGCAGAAATGAGAGGCTGTGAGAGCGCACACCAGTCCAACCACTTCAGAAAGCTCTTTGGCTCCAATTTACTGAAGCCAAATGTCTGGAGAGCCAGTGACAGAACTGCTCCTCTCCTAGGCGTATACTTCTGCATGTGGGTCACTAAAAATCAAATACTAAAATGTTCACTCTAGTATGATTCATAATAGCCAGATATCAGAAGCTTCCAAAATGCCCATCGATGCATACAAGTTTTGAATATAAACAAAATGCACACCAATGAATATAAACAATAATCACATGGTATGATACAATGATGTGCTCGCATGATGTGCAGCTACACACCTCAGCACAGCTAATTCTCACAAATATAAATTAAGGGCGCAGGAAAGGAAACACACACAGAATATTAAGGTAAACCATGTAAAACTGGCTTTACAGAGATGAAAAACTTGAATATTGACAATTCCGTATGGCTCAACGTAAGATATGCTGTCCTTTTATGTCATTCAGATAACATACAAGAATTGGCAAAGCAAATCCGGGTTGCAGAGACCAGGAGAGAGGTTACAGGAGTTGAGGGCAGCATGACAATAAATGAAGGGAGTGGAAGGGAATATTCATTTTCTTGATCTGGCAGCTGCTTACCTTGGTGTATTTAGTTTGTGAAGATTCACTGAACTGTGCACTCATGATATTTACATTTTTCAGATGTATACTTTAATGAAAAGTCTGTTAGTCTTCTTTGAATTCATCATGTAATACATATATATCATTTTTAAGCAATCAATATGCACTATCATCCTAACATCATACAAGTTAGAAAACAAATGTAAAATATAGACTATTTAAAGGATGAGATAAATATGGGGGCAAAGGAAAAAAATTTTTTTCTGGTGCCAATGGATGGAGCCTCAGTGGACCAGCATGCTCTCTGGAAATTTTTGTGTGATGGAGCCTTGGTTTACTCAGTAGCTGCATGACCTTGGGCAAATCTCCCAGCCTCAGTTTCTACATCTGTAAAATTGAAATGTCAGTCATTCATCCATACTTCCAGACAACTACCCTGTAATCAAATGAGATATCTGTGAAAATACTAGACTGTGCATATGTTCTTCTCTCTGCTGGGCTGGTCTTTTCTCTACTTGTCTGCCAGGCAAATGCCTTCACGTCTCAGCCTAGTGTCACATCCTCTGTGCGACTGCTTCTCCTGACATCCTGAGCTCTTCTCACCCACTTTGTGCTCCCAGTTCACCCGTTCACACACATGCCGTCCCTTGGAGCTGACCCCACTGGAGGCAGCGCATTTCTTGGCATGGCTGTCTCCCCTATCAGGCTGTGCACCCAGAGAGCAGGGCCTATTGTCTTCTTCCCTGCATCCCAAAGGTCAGAATGGAGGCTGGCACAGTGGTGCCAAATGTAGGGCCTCTAGACTTGACTGCATTGGATTGCAGTTCAGAGAAAGCCCCAGACGAGAACTCCNATGATATTTACATTTTTCAGATGTATACTTTAATGAAAAGTCTGTTAGTCTTCTTTGAATTCATCATGTAATACATATATATCATTTTTAAGCAATCAATATGCACTATCATCCTAACATCATACAAGTTAGAAAACAAATGTAAAATGTAGACTATTTAAAGGATGAGATAAATATGGGGGCAAAGGAAAAAATTTTTTTTCTGGTGCCAATGGATGGAGCCTCAGTGGACCAGCATGCTCTCTGGAAATTTTTGTGTGATGGAGCCTTGGTTTACTCAGTAGCTGCATGACCTTGGGCAAATCTCCCAGCCTCAGTTTCTACATCTGTAAAATTGAAATGTCAGTCATTCATCCATACTTCCAGACAACTACCCTGTAATCAAATGAGATATCTGTGAAAATACTAGACTGTGCATATGTTCTTCTCTCTGCTGGGCTGGTCTTTTCTCTACTTGTCTGCCAGGCAAATGCCTTCACGTCTCAGCCTAGTGTCACATCCTCTGTGCGACTGCTTCTCCTGACATCCTGAGCTCTTCTCACCCACTTTGTGCTCCCAGTTCACCCGTTCACACACATGCCGTCCCTTGGAGCTGACCCCACTGGAGGCAGCGCATTTCTTGGCATGGCTGTCTCCCCTATCAGGCTGTGCACCCAGAGAGCAGGGCCTATTGTCTTCTTCCCTGCATCCCAAAGGTCAGAATGGAGGCTGGCACAGTGGTGCCAAATGTAGGGCCTCTAGACTTGACTGCATTGGATTGCAGTTCAGAGAAAGCCCCAGACGAGAACTCCCCTGGGACACCAGAGACCTTAATGAAGAACGTCTGGCTGCAGGTGTCATGTGTGGGCAGGTCACTGGGCAGAAGCAGGGCTGGGCATCTGCTTGCCCAAACCAGGGACAAGCCAACACTGAAGCCTGGGTTCCCATTTATAGGGCTTCCGGGGTGGACTTGGCACTTGTGTGAACGCTGCACGCCAGTTATGGAGGCAGCCCCACCTGGGCCTTTCACCCCGCAGAAGCTGAAGCAGGTCCAAATGGCATTCATGCTTCAGAAGGTCGCGATCAGACTCCACGTGCAACTGCACCGAGGAGTCCACCCAGCTCACACCCTCCTCTTTGCCTCTAGCATGTCCTCCTAGAATGGGGGGCTCCTCCTCTTTACCCTCCAGAGCTTCACAAACTCATGAGGTTGCATGCTGCACCCCTCACACCATATCACACACACACATACACATATGCCCTCCACAACACACACCACACAACATATACGCAACATATATGCACACACACATGCATGCATACAAAAAACACACACAAAGGCCCTCTGAATCTGAGCCAGTGCAGGTGACTCTGGGTGCTGGAAACATGTCTGCCTCCTGCCCTTTGCCTTTTGGATAAAGCACAGGCCCTGTTGGCCACAGAGGCAGAAGAAAAGTGATAGTTCTGCACTTGGAAAATGGATCTCTGCCATTTGTGTCCATCACAGGTCCTTCACCTGAGGCCTGAGTGGCCCTAGATTTCAGCTGGTGATAGAGAAATATCCCATCTGATGATCCAGCCTTGATGGTCAAAGACCCCCAATATGAAGATAGAAAACAGCTCATCTTAGGGACTAGTGCACAATTGCACTCATCTCACATGCTAGCAAACTAATGCTCAAAATTCTCCAAGGGAGGCTTCAACAGTACATGAACTAAGAACTTCCAGATGTTCAAGCTGGATTTAGAAAAGACAGAGGAACCAGAGATCAAATTCCCAACATCTGTTGGATCATAGAAAAAGCAAGATTCCAGAAAAGCATCTACTTCTGCTTAATTGACTATGCCAAAGCCTTCAACTGTGTGGATCACAACAAACTATAGAAAATTCTTCAAAAGATGGGAATACCAGATCATGTTACCTGCCTCCTGAAAAGTCTATATGGAGATCAGGAAGGAACAGTTAGAACCAGACATGGAGCAGCGGACTGGTTCCAAATCGGGAATATGTCAAGGCTGTATATTGTCATTCTGCTTATTTGATTTATATGCAGAATAAATCATGAGAAATGCTGGGCTGGATGAAGCACAAGCTGGAATCAAGATTGCTGGGAGAAATATCAATAACCTCAGATATGCAGATGACACTACCCTTATTGCAGAAAGCAAAGAGGAACTGAGGAGCCTCTTGATGAAAGTGAAAGAGGAGAGTGAAAAATCTGCCTTAAAACTCAACATTCAGAAAACTAAGATCATGGAATCCGGTCCCATCACTTCATGGCAAATAGATGGGGAAACAGTGGAAACAGTAATCAACCTAGACAGCATATTAAAAAGCAGAGACATTACTTTGCCAACAAAGGTCCATCTAGTAAAAGTTATGGTTTTTCCAGCAGTCATGTATGGATGTGAGAGTTGGACCAGAAAGAAAGCTGAGCTTTTAAGAATCAGTTCAAAAGATTTAATGCTTTTGAACTGTGGTGTTGGAGAAGACTCTTGAGAGTCCCTTGGACTGCAACAAGATCCAACCAGTCAATCCTAAAGGAAATCAGTCCTGAATATTCATTGGAAGGACTGATGCTGAAGCTGAAGCTCCAATACTTGGGGCACCTGATGGGAAGAACTGACTCACTGGAAAAGACCTTGATGCTGGGGAAGATTGAAGGTGGCAGGAGAAGGGGATGACAGAGGATGAGATGGTTGGATGGCATCACCGACTCAGTGGACATGAGTTTGAGCAGGCTCCGGGAATTGGTGATAGACAAGGAAGCCTGATGTGCTGCAGTCCACGGGGTCACAAAGAGTCAGACACGACTGAGCAACTGAACTGAACTGAGTTGAATCTTGGGGACAACCCCCCCAGCCCTTCCCTCTGGACCCTCCCTAAAGATTGGAGAGGCATAGTCTTGGCCTTCAGGCCACGCCCAGTTTGAGGGGAAAAGAAAAGTCCCTGGCCTTGGAAGACCCCCACGTGCTCCTGTCCCTACGAAGTTTGCGAAGACTCATCTCACACACCTTTATGGTCACACTTTCCAAACTTTGGTCAATAGAAGATATGGTATTAAAAAATAAATGGAAAAAAAACTGTATAATATAACTTCTTTTCAGATTTAAAGATCCCTGTCCAAAATATGGCTAATGTTTTCCCATCCATGTATTAGATATTCCACTGTGTTTGAGCCCAGTCTGTGGTTACAACATTGATTCTGACACTTAGCCTTATATCACCGCAGTTTAATAAGTCTATCATCAACATCATCACCCATATTTTAAATCTGACCCAATTTTAAATGCAAGAATTTTGGTATCAAAGATGGAGCAGTGTTCAAGAACCAAGAATGGTGCCAAGCTGCCCAGAATGGGGGCCTGCCTGTGGTCAGACACCCCAGCAAAGTCTTCATCAGGGCCACCTTGCTTCTATTCTCCACCCTGTCCCAGCTCTCTAGACTCCAGGTGACTCTCTTGAGGCCACATCCACTTGAGTGATGACACTACTCAGTGGAGCTGACTCACAGAATGAGTCACCCCAAGTGAATTTGAAAGAAGAGGACAATTGTGCAAGGTGTGTTGTGACAGGCTCTGAGGAGGGGCTGGATGTGAGGCAGCAAGAAGGATCAGCTGATAATTATCACTGCTCCTACTAGAACCTCCAGATGACAAATCCACCTTGGTGTCCACAACCCCACAGATTGCTAAAGCTTAAAGGAGGTGGGTCTCATTGACTATTCCACCCACATCCTCAAATAGTATAAAGGAATCACTCTGTTTCAACTTTATCCAAAATCAGATCATCAGTACCGTCTACTAACCTTCTGGTTTCAGCTCTGGGGCAGGTTGCTACAAGAGCCAGAGATATAAAACCTGTCCAGGCCCCTTACCTGATGTCTTTTCAGGTCTTTTCTACCCTGGACATTCAGCAGTTCTACACAGGGGTCAAGGGGAACCCTGGAGAGGGAAATCATTCATGCATATAAGAAACAGTGTGAGAATCCAGAGTACCTAGTTCCCCAGAGCACAAGGTCCCATCTACTGTATGGCTCTGGGGACTCTGCTCAATGTTGCGTGGCAGCCTGGATTGAAAGGTAGCCTGGGGGAAATCGGATACATATATGTGTGTAGCTAAGTCCCTTTGCTGTCCACCTGAAACTATCATAACGTTGTTAATTGGCTATACCCTAATATAAAATTAAAAGTTTTAAAAAACTTTTAAAATCCCCATTCCCCTTCTTGTGCTAAAGAGCACAAGATCCCAAGAGAAAGGATCAAATCTCCAGCTCCACACACTGCAGACTAGTGGTATAAACCTGGTATAAAGAATGTTTGGCAGCCATCTGTGAATACAAAGGTAACTCATGAAATTGACATGGTGTGCCCATTCATCTGTTCATTGATTCAGTGGGCATCTACTGGGAGCCTTCTGTGACTGGTGATGAGCCAGGCCCTAGGAATTTTTTTTAATTAATTAATTTATTTTTTTACTTTATTCTACTTTACAATACTGTATTGGTTTTGCCATACATCGACATGAATCCACCACAGGTGTATATGAGCTCCCAATCCTGAATCCCCCTCCCACCTCCCACCCCACATTGTCTCTCTGGATCATTCCCATGCACCAGCCCCAAGCATCCTGCATCCTGCATCCTGCATCGAACGTAGACCGGCGCCTCA
>SJYV01025388.1:12189-32967 GCA_006410875.1 Neotragus pygmaeus
CCACTATGGAAAACAGTGTGGAGATTTCTTTAAGAATTGCAAATAGAACTGCCTTATGACCCAGCAATCCCACTGCTGGACATACACACCAAGGAAACCAGAATTGAAAGAAACACATGTACCCCAATGTTCATTGCAGCACTGTTTATAATAGCCAGGACATGGAAACAACCTAGATGTCCATTAGCAGATAAATGGATAAGAAAGCTGTGGTAAATATACACAAGGAATTTATTTTTAAAATACAGCATAGTTGATACCCTCAAAGGCTCAAAGTCTACTGGGTAAGACAAACATGCTGCTGCTAAGTCGCTTCAGTCGTGTCCAACTCTTTGCGACCCCATAGACGGCAGCCCACCAGGCTCCCCCATCCCTGGGATTCTCTAGGCAAGAATACTGGAGTGGGTTGCCATTTCCTTCTCCAATGCATGAAAGTGAAAAGTGAAAGTGAAATCGCTCAGTCGTGTCCAACTCTTAGCCACCCCATGGACTGCAGCCCACCAGGCTCCTCCATCCATGGGATTTTCCAGGCAAGAGTACTGGAGTGGGGTGCCATTGCCTTCTCCAAAGGCAAACAGAAAAACAGAAAAAGCTGAAATAGGACAAAAGAAGTTCAATGTTAGAAAAATACCTAGCTTAAAAGATGGCCATGGGTGGGAGGGAGCAACCCAGCCCAGGTGGGTGAGGAAGTTAAATCACAAAAGTAGAGATAGTTGAGCTATAACTTCTTAAAAAAAACTGGACCTGAGACCCGGCTTCGGCTTGATCTCTTAACCCCTGGTCCTTCTTACCTATGCGGAAGTCACCTGTGCTCTCTGTGCCTTGGTTTACAAAACGAAGATACTGACGTGTGTGCCCTCAAAGCTTCTGCCCAGCTCATAGAGTCTGAATATCAATGAATCAAGACAATGACTCCAAGCCCAGGAATGGACCCAGAAACCCAAATATGATTCAGTTTCTACAGGTCAAAATTAGCCATAAGCTCAGACACTAAATAAGTTTAAAGGAAATCGTGGCGGTGGTGGTTTAGTCACTAAGTCGTGTCCAATTCTTGCAACCCCATGGACTGTAGCCTTCCAGGTTCCTCTGTCCATGGGATTCTCCAGACAAGAATACTGGAGTTGGTTGCCATTTCCTTCTCCAATTAAAGTAAATGCTTAGTCCTTAATGTTTGGCAACACTCAAATCTCAATATGAGTGCAATTTTTTAGGTGTATGACACATCCAAGTGTTAGTAAGTATGGCCATGTTTTTGCACCCCCTTCAAACTACACTAATAGTGTAATAACACTTTTGGATTGTAATGAACCTGGGCTGTCAGGCCACACAAAACTGGAAGATGGATTATGTAGCTCTATATCATGGTTCAGGTAAAGCCAGGAGACAATAGGTCCTGGAATCTAGCTGTTGCCAGAGAATATGCACGTGTGCATGCTCAGTATCTAAGTAGTGTCTAACTCTGTGATCCCATGGACGGTAGCCTGCCAGGCACCTCTGTCCATGAATTTTCCAGGTAAGAATACTGAAGTGAATTGCCATTTCCTACTCCAGGGGATCTTCCCAACCCAAAGATCAAACCTGCATCTCTTACGTCTCCTGCATTGGCAGGAAGATTCTTTACCACTGTGCCACCTGGGAAGCCCACCAGAGAATATAGATCAATATTAATTGAACGTTACTGAGAAATGGTCCTCTTTCAGTTGACTCAACAATTCCTTGAAACCAGTTTGTACATTGTCCTCAAAGGGCTGGCAGTGAAGCTGTTGATGGGAGACCATTTTGCAGCTAATTGAAAACAAAGGGATCTTGAGAGAAACCAATCGGCTCAGAATCAGCTCAATACCTTGCTAAGGTATTTCTGCAATCAAACTTTCTGTTTTCAGGACAAATAATTCTGCTTGAACTGTGAGACAAAAGACCTGAGACTCGGTCAAGGACCTCTGGAAGGGTAAGAGCTGACCCAAGCTGCTTCCTAAACAAAATCTCAACTGTAGGTGGCCCCAAAGCCTGACTCCACACAGAAGCAGGCACCCTCCACTTAGCTTCATGCTCCGGTTGGACTTCTCAGTTTTCATAAGAGATGATCAAGCTTGCTCCCTTCTCTTCCAGTTTCTAAATCCAGAAGCACAGTCACCAGCATCTCAGATGTGTATGTGAACATGTATCTTCTAACCTCAGGGGTCCAGAACCCATCAGAAAGTTCAACTGGAGAGAACAGTAATGATGACCATAACCAACACTGCTGCCCATTTGTGATGGGCTGTCGTCCCATCTGATGCATCCCCCAGCTCCCTACTGTGCGATCTGGCATTTCTTCCCTCTGAGATCAGGACTCCCCAAACAAGTCACATCAGCACTCTAGGGAGGAGGTGGAGCCAGCACTGGCACCCAGACAGCCTGACTTTAGTCCTTACTGTTAAACCCTGCAAAGGTTGTCTGAGGAAGTTGCTACCTAACCACTCCTCCCCTTTAGATTCTATCTGGGGCACAAATTAGACAAGTATAAGGCTCAATATGTGCGTACTCAGTCGTGTCCAACTCTTTGCAATCCCACAGACTGTAGTCCACCAGGCTCATCTATCCATGGAATTTTCCAGGCAAGAATACTGGAGTGGGTTTCCATTTCCTTCTCCTAAGGCTAAACAGTCCAATGCATTAAAAAAAAAAAAAAAAAAAAAAAAAACTGACCTTCCTTGGAATGAAATTTCGTGTGCTGACCTGAGATTTTATGCAAATCTTAATGAATGGAAGCCATGAGAAACTATTTCTGTTTGTGTCCACCCTCTTGATAAAGACTGAGTGCTTCATGTCACCCAATGTCTTTTCTGTAAGGTCCCAGTGAGAGACATTTCTTTTTTTAAAAAGTCTCCTTTGAGGAAGACTAGAGCTCTGTAACTATCTGACTTTCTGCTCTAACTACCATGACCTAAAAAACAATATTTAATGTGATCATGGAAAAAAATTAGACAAAACCAAATTGAGAAATGTCCTAGAAAATACCTGACTCTCCAAACTATTGAAATCCTCAAAAGCAATCAAAGTTTTAGATACTGTGACAATTTAAAGCAGCCTAAGGAGATATGACAACTAATGTGGTGTGCTGGATGGGATGTCAGGACAGAAAAAGTACATTCGGAGGAAACTNGGGAGATAATGAAAACAGAGGTGTTGGGTTAAAACTAGGCACATTGCCAGAAGCAGTCTAGATCTAGGGCTGATTACCTGTGTGTGAGACCAAAATCCCTCCCCTATTTTTGCTGCAGCCTTTGGGTTAGGACAAGCAGAGGGGAGGGGATGTGAACCGGAATGAGGGCAGCAACTAGGATGAAACTGCCCAGACAGGTCTACAGGACTCTACTCATCCCTCCCCAGTAACAGCTGTCTGTTCTGGATCTCCGCCGCCATTGCCTATTGTATTTCTGGTTTGTCCACTGTGACAATTTCCCATACGCCTCTGAAAGAAAGAGGAATGAGAAGAAAAATAAGGTACGTCTGCCAAGGTAGTCTCTTAGAGTCTCTTAGCCCACCCTAGGCAAGCCTTGGCCAGACCTATGAAAGCCTGGCCCTGCTAGCTGTCATTTCCTACCTGGAGAAGTCAACAAGGAGGAGTGTGAAGCCACATTCCAGTGATGACAGCCAGGCCCCAATAGCCACACCTGTTCAACACCCCCACAGACACTGAGCCTTGCAGAGGGATACTCAGCCTGTTCTCCCACAGCTAGTAAGGTGCACAATTAGGGTTGGGAATCAGAAACAATATATTTTAAAGAATAACAAATCACTGTGCCTATAACAGACTATCTAAACAGAGCCACCACAACAGCCATGGAATCTCTGGAACTCACTGGCATTTCTGACACTCATTCCAGCAAGACAACAATTACGTTGAACTTGAGCCAGTTAATTCCATCTGAAGCATCTCTGTCATCTCACGTTTGACTCACTGGGAGTTTAGGCATAATGCTAAGCATTTTTTTCCTGACAATTTTTATTTATCATATTTTTGGCTGCACTGGATCTTTGTTGCTTTGCTCGGGCTCTCTCTAGTTGCGGGGAGCAGAGGCTACACTTGGTTGCTTTGCAAGGGCTTCTCATTGTGGCAGCTTCTCATTGCAGAGCACAGCCTCTAGGTGTGCAGGTTTCAGAAGCTGCAGCTCTAGAGCTCGGGCTTAGTAGTTGTAGCACACAGGCTTAGTTGCTTAAGCAAGGCTCAGGATGAAGTGTGGTTTCCATATGTTTTTCTGTAGCCAAATCTTAAGTGGTGATGATAATGACACTGAAGTTAATTGTGCCCCTAAAGGCTCCCGCCAGCACTGGATGACCTACTCACCAGGACAAGCTCATCTTCTGATGAAATAACATCCTCCTCAGGCCAAGGAGGGGGATGCAAGAATCTCCTAAAATTATTACTCTTTCCTTTTATACTTTATTCTCTCCAAATTCTGATTACCTGCTCCCTGTTGGGTTCAATCACCTTGGTTATGATGTTTCCCTCATTTTATTTAACCCACCTCTACAGGGCACCACTATATGACATCGGGCTAAGTACTGGAGGTTCAGTGATCAAGTTTAAGTTCTACCATCAAGGAGATCTTAGTCCAACAAGGGAGACAGATACTAATATATAGTGTAAACACAATACAGAAAATGATTTTTTAAATAATAATCATAAGCTCAGAATATTCTAGGGGTTCAGAAAAGAGGCACCTAGTGTTAGAAGAGGCTTTATGGAATGGGTAATATCTGACTTGGCTGAGAATCTCTTTTCCATCCAACCCAAAGCCAGATTGACTTGGGGTCTGAAACCCTGGGCATCCCCTTCGGAGGGAGCCACAGTGGTTTCCCTTATCTTATCACGGAAGCTTAATAAGTCAGCCTGACTTCCAGCTTCTAAAGACACGTGTTTTCTGGGATGCTCAGACATCTTGGCCTGAAAGGAGGTTTGTGTATGTGTGTTTTGTCCCTGCTGAGAGCAATATGAGACAGCTGGACAGCCCTCAGGAGACACTAGCCGATGCTAGATGCTGACACAGAATTGTGTCGCACAGGATGCGAGAGTTTGAAAAGCTTGAGCTTTGGAGTCAGACAGACCTGCCTATAATCCTGCTCAGTTACTTCGGAGTATATGACCTTGAGCAAGGCCTCTGTGCTCCTCAGACCTCACTTCTGTCATCAGTAGAATGTGGGTAATAGTCCGTCAGGGTGTGGTGAAGTTTAAATTAATAAATACAAGAGTATTTAACATAGTGTTTGTCACATAGTATGTGCTCAACAAACACTAGTTGCTCTGATTGGTAATAATAGTGTTCGGGACTAAATGAGTGACTCAGAGCAGAACATGGGAGAGAAGTGGACAAAGGAGCCAGCTAGTCAAGCCAGCTACCCTAAGGAGGGTAAACCCATGGAGAAAATCTGCCCGGAAAGATTTCCCCTGATCTCTTGTCCACTGTCACCCTCTCAAGGACTCCTGACATTTCACCATAAGAGCTTCATCCTTTCCACTATAATTCTGATCCTAATAAACTGTGTGCTCCAGTGAAGACCCATTTGAACTACTATCAGATGTCTATACGTTGATTTAAATGAATTGTACAATCTTTTCTTGAATTCAGCAAACATCTAATCAAACACTATTTTCTAATAGCTTTCCAGAATAATAGATCTTTTTTAATCTTCACAACATCCACAAAACACAGACAGAGCAAAACCGTTTTACACATGAGGAGATGGACTTGGAGAGATTCAGTCACATTACATGTGGTCCCACAACCAGCTAGCGATGACACTGGGAGGCTGCCTCACATTTCCTGACGCTGATTCAGTCCCCAGGGTCTCATCACAACCCATTTTTGAGAATGAATTGAAGGCAGAACAGAAGAAGCTGAGGCACAAGCCGTAGGACTAGGGTCCCAGAGGATATGCAGCCTACTTCACGGTGTGTCTGAAGTAAGTGTGTCTTCTCTGGCCTGCCTCCAAAAACAGATGCTCCTGAATCTGCACCTCCCTCAGGTTGAGGAGAGAGAGAGGTGGACTTGCCCTCACGCTTCTGACCCTTCCCTCTGTCCTAACTAAACATGGGACCAGACTTCTACAGCACAGTCTATATAACCCAGGAGGATATCTGGAACCCTCCAAATGGAGACAGTGGGGTCCACATAGTAGTCTAGGGTTTCTGAAACCTCAGTAATTTACATACCTCCTTCATAAGTTTTCCCATATCCATGCATCCTCTGTATTATTAATACTTTTCTCTAGGTTGACTCACTGTGTTTACTTAGCCAAATTTACTGGAAAAGGTATATGATTGCATATAACTTTCTCTTTCCTCATTCTAAGCAATAATACCCATTGTTGTTCAGTCACTCAGTTGTGTCTTACTCCTTGTGACCCCAGGGACTGCAGCATGCCAGGCTACCCTGTCCTTCACCATCTCCCAGAGTATGTTCAAACTCATGTCCATTGAGTCAGCGATCAGTGATACTATCTAACAATTTCATCCTTTGCCACATACTTCTCCTTTTGCACTCAATCTTTTCTTGTGGCATGTGAGATCTAGTTACCTGTCAGTTCAGCTCAGTTGCTCAGTCGTGTCCAACTCTTTGCGACCCCATGGACTGAAGCACACCAGGCTTCCCTGTCCATCACCAACTCCCGGAGTTCACTCAAACTCACATCTATCAAGTCGGTGATGCCATCCAGCCATCTCATCCTCTGTCATCCCCTTCTCTTCCTGCCCCCAATCCCTCCCAGCATCAGTGTCTTTTCCAAAGAGTCAACTCTTTGCATGAGGTGGCCAAAGTACTGGAGTTCAGCTTTAGCATCATTCCTTCCAAAGAACACCCAGGACTGATCTCCTTCAGAATGGACTGGTTGGATCTCCTTGCAATCCAAGGGACTCTCAAGAGTCTTCTCCAACACCACAGTTCAAAAGCATCAATTCTTTGGTGCTCAGTTTTATTTCTGGTCCAACTCTCACATCCATACATGACTACTGGAAAAAACATAGTTTTGACTATATGGATATCCATAATAATATCCATAAAAGTCATAAATCTGTAGTGCTTGTTCTAATACACATTAAAAGCAGTACATAGCTATAAACATTTCTGGAAAATGTATCAAGTGTATAAAATATCACCTTCATGCATTCTATCCATGGCATGAAGAAATGATTAAAATAAAATTTCAGTTTGACAAATATTTAGCAAATAAGTGAAAATATTAAGCTCAGTAAGACCTTTTTAAAGGTCAGAAATAACATTTAAATAGCATTTTCTTCATTCTCTGAAAATTATCACCCAGTTATATATTTACACCTGTATAGTAAATATTTCTTAGCTTTTCCCGCAATTTTCAAACATAAGTCACTTTTTTAAGAGAGGGACAGGGATGGGGAGGGAAAGAATCTCTTCTCTTGCTTCTCCTTTGCAAGCACTCGATTGAGTGGTTTATATTCCCAGATTGAATTTCCTAATCCTTTCTCCCAATTGAGAATGTTCATTCTCATATTTCCTGGAGGAAGATAATTCCAAGTGAAATGTATCATTGACCTCAGGGACTCTGAAATTCAGAAACTGGAGGCAAACATCCAATAGTGAATGAAAAAAATCTCCTATAGACTTGCATATGGTACTAGGTATTATATAAAGATCTAAAGAAAAATGTTAATAATTTTAAAAAATAAATGCACACAGAATTCTACTCAATACTCTGTAAGGGCCTACATGGGGAAAGCATCTAAAAAAGAGTGCTTTAGTCACCAAGTCGTATCCGACTCTTGTGACACCGTGGACCATAGCCCACCAGACTCCTTTGTCCATGGGATTTTTCCAGGCAAGAATACTGGAGTTGGTTGCTATTTCCTTCTCCACTAAAAAAGAGTGGATATATGTATATGTATAACTGTTTTACTTTGCTGTGAACCTGAAACTAACACAGCAATGTAAATCAATTAAGTGGATGTATGTATGCTCTCAGTCCTGTTTGACTTTACAAACCTATGAAGTGTGGCCCGCCAGGCTCCTCTGTCCATGCAAGCAATACTGGAGTGGGTTGCCATTTCCTCCTCCAGAGGATCTTCCCAACCCAGGGATCCAAACCATGTCTCCTGTGTCTGGTGAATTGCAGGCAGATTCTTTACCACTGAGCCACTAAGTCAATTATACTTTTTATCCAATAAAAAGTTTAAAAAATAAAATTCATTCATGGTCTAGGGTTGGAATTTGGCTTTCTCATATGCTAACCCAATAATTGTGAGGTTGATATTATTTTATATCTTGTTTTAAGATAAAGTAAAGTGACTTTACCTCAAATTCCAAGATTAGTAAGAAAAGAACTCAGTATCCAAACACACAGTCTAGCACAAACTTCAGTATTTTCCTAAGAGAAAAAAACTGTAGTGCATAGCTACTAAAATAAGAACACGTGAATCAGCAGTGGCAAGCACACCTCACTGTGTGTAACTCTTCTGTAATCCACATAGGATCCAGTGGGGATTATGAGGAGCAAAACATCATAATGAATCATAGAGAGCAAGTAAATACATGAATAATTTAATCAGATATTAATATACATATATATAAATATTTTGACAATCAAATTTGTATCATTGATTTTATTTTTAATACACCCAGTACAAGGTTAACGTATTTACATAAAAGTATGTAAATCTTAACCGTAAAACTTAATGAATTATCACAGCATGAACATATTTTTGTAATGTAGCCTATAGATCAAAAAGTAAAATATTACCAACATAACAAAAGCTGCTCTCAGGCTTCTACATCACTCTCTCCACTGTATTCATCAAAGAGAAAAACTTTTCTTGCAACATCTTAGTTTAGTCATGCCATGAAAACAGGCAGAATAGACTTTGGTGTCTGGCTTTGTGAATTCCAATGTCTGTCCCTCAAGCTCTGTGACAAAGCTTAACGACTGTTCATCCTCTCAGTCTCCTAGCCACCACTTTCTGATCATATTCTCGGCTGGCGCTTTAACTTCTAAAGCTCCCAGTGGAAAAGTGGCACAGCATACAGGACTCACGTTGCTTTCTTTCTCTCCATGATCTTGCCTCTAAAATCTTCACTGCCTTGGAAGCGCTCCAGTGCCTTCAAACACAAGCCTTTTTATATTTTGGCCAGTTTTTCTAGTTGTTCTCAGCTGATTTCATCAGGCTAGTTGTTCAAGGCAATCTCAACATTTTATCCTGTTGACTAACAATAAGCTAATCTTTTCATCAATATAAGCAGAAATCAAGCAAGTATTTTCACATTTTTGAATTATTCTTTTAATTCTATTGACAAATTTTATGGCACAGAAATTGAGCCTTCTTGCTTTGACTCATAATCCTGTTAGAATCTCTTTCTTGTTGGTCTATCTTTCCTTTCCCAGGACTCACCTACTTACCATCTCACCTCTTCCCATAGGAAAAATACTACTTTCTTCCACAAAAAGAGATTTTCTTCCGGTGTCTATCTTGCATCCATAATGCCTTCTGTAACCTTGAGTAACATCTCATACTTCAATCAGGTGCTCATTATTCTCTCTACCCTGCTTGGAAAGAAGGGGAGAGAAGGAGAAAGAGTTTTATCTCTAAGAGAAAGGATGAGTGGTGGTGTTATTGTTCGGTCACTAAGTCGTGTCCGACTTTTTGCAAAATCATGTCCATTGAGTCAGTGACCCCCTCTAGCCATCTCATCCTCTGCTACCCTCTTCTCCTTTTGCCTTCAATCTTTCCCAGCATCAGGATTTTTCCAGTGAGTTGGTTCTTCACATCAAGCGGCCAAAGTAGTGGGACTTCAGCTTCAGCAACAGCCTTTCCAATAAATATTCAGGGTTGATTTATTTCTTTTAGGATTGAAGATTTTATTTCCTTGCAGTCCAAAGGACTTTAAAGAGTCTCCTCCAACACCACAATTTGAAAGCATCAATTCTTCAGTGCTCAGCCTTCTTTATAGACCAACTCTCACATTCGTACTTATCTCACATCCACGCTTGAGTATATTAACCTCTAAGGATGGGTACATGTAGGTTAATATATATTAACTATATTGATAATGAAATCACATCAATAATTCAAAAGTCTATCCTGAAATTCACTTTAAAACTTCTAAAACTATCTAATCTCAATTATCTCCCCCTTCAGGGGCCTTATGTAATTTCTTGGAGCTGCCAGAATTAGATCAGAGAACCCAAATTTGGATAGAGAGAGAAAGACATTCAGACCAGATACAAACCAGCATTGTTATAAATCCTGAAACAATCCTGTCGTCCCTTCTCTCTCTCTTTTCTTCCATTCTCTACCTCATTCTTTTTCTTTTTTTTTTTCCCTTCTCTTTTCAATAAACACTGACTCAGAGCCTAGTGTGTCCACAGGCTCCAGGTTTACTAAGAGCTACAATGCCATCCCTGACCTGCAGGAGCAAACAGTCCTGTTGGAGAGGTGAAAACAGGATGAAGAGTTAATATCCACCCCACCCAGGCTAAAACAGCTACTATCCAGGTCACTGACAATTCCAGGAGTGGGCAGATGAAGAACAATTCATTCATTCATCCAACCATTCTACGTGCATCCCCTGTGGACTGTGCCAAACACTGTGCTGAATGCTTAATGTGCAGGACAGTGATCAAGATCTGGTACCCCCTTCAAGAAGACCTCAGTTTAGTGGGAGACAAGGTCCTCTCCTGCAAGGCGAAGTGTTCTCGCCATCAGACTGGGGTGCTGGGGAAGGTGATATGTAATAGAATGTTGAAAGGAAAATAGAAGTTTGGCACATTAAGGAAAAGGGGCATTCACGGGTGCAGGAAAAATCTCCGGAAAAAATCAAACAAACAAACAAACATAACATGGCTCAGCGGAGGAAAGGGTCTGAATCTCTCTGGAGCAAAATGTTTCTCTAGGGGAACAGTCCCCTGGAGGGGGACATGGCAACCCACTCCAGTATTCTTGCAGGGAAAATCCCATGGTCAAGGAGCCTGGAAGGCTACAGTCCATGGTGTTGCAAAGAGTCGGACACGACTACAGCGAATGAGTTATGAGTATAAGGGGAACGGTCAGAGTTGAGAAGAAACTGAACCACAAAAGGAGGCCCTTTGAACTAAGAAACCTAGGCTTCATCCTAATGTGGGGACACTGAAGATTTTGAGCAGAAGAATGATATAATAGAGCAAATCCACTGCCATGGCTAGAGAAACAGGTTATGATGCAAGATGTGGGTCAGTCCCACACACACAATACTGTTGTCACGGACACTGAGAGCTGGTTACAAGTGAGGGTCGAGAGCAATCTCAGGGCCAAGAAGGAGTGCCCACAATCCTGTCCAAGGAGAGGGGAAACAGGTTCTACTAGGAAGAGTCAGACACAGGGAGAGGAGACAGACACGACACAGACTTGTGTACACATATCGCACGTACACACAGACAAAGGCAATACGAGGCCCAAAGCCTAAATCTGGGGGAACCACTCTATGGTTTTCACTGTTTTCCAATCCTGACACAAAACTCACCTCTTCTGAGAAGAATTTTCCAGCTGCTTCCTTTCTCTGCCTCCCTTGGCCCCCTCAGGCGCTCGGCTCCCATTACATTGGTGACTTTTTTTTTCCAAATGCAGATTCCTCTGCCCTCCTCACGGCCTCCCCTCCCATATCCTCTCACACACACATTAAAAGACGTTGCTTCCGATCACATGTTCCCAAGGGAATGGTGACCCAGAAGCCTGTGAAGAGATGACATTGAAGGAGGCAAGATGAAAACCTCTGGATGAAAACAATGATCCTGTGGAGCTAGACAGAGTCTAGGAAAACTGAGGCACTGGATCCTGCACAAGGAGCATCAGGGGAGATGAGGAGTAGAGGGGGAGGATGGTACTCACACGACAAACCTTTCTTCTCCTCAGCTACTGTGCAGCCAGCCTACATATGAAGTCCCACCAGCAGCCCATCAGGGAACCAACCAAGACCCAACAAAATTCAGTAATGAGGTCTCGAGGGTTCAGAGGTTCCAGGATAGCTGGAAGGTCTAAGCGGTAAGACTCAGAATGGGCAGTGGAATACAGCCACTAAAACTAGTGGTTAAGAGACCATGGAAAAGAGCATAGAAACTCTCCCACCTCCCTGGCTGCCAGCCTCGGGCTCAGATCAGAGGTGGTTTAGGAACACGATGGTATGCGCATGATAACAAAGTCACATGGAAAATCAGCATCCCAAACTGAGAGTTTATATAAAAGGGAAGGATAAATGAAAAGAAAAAAGAGCAAGATAAAAATAATCACCAAAACCTTAACACCAGTTCTATCTGAATACTGGAATTATAGGTAAATGTTTTTCTTTGCTTTGTTTTCAAATTATTTGTAGTGGGGCTTTTTTTTTTTTTTTTTTTTTTTTTTTTTTTTTTTTTTCNTCCCAGCATCCACTCCAGCAAAGCCCAGCCCAACCTGCTGCAGGCTAAGTCCACTTTCTGAGAAGTCCTTCCACTCCTTGTTCATTGGTGGTCCCTGAACCTGAAATAGGATGTGGGTGCTGGGACATGTCACCATCCACTCAGCTTCTGGCCTCTAACTCAAGGCAGACGGGGTCCCCAAACCAGGCCGCAGCCAGACTAGCTTGGAGATGGGGCCAGGCCAGGAAGGCAGGGGCTCTCTGCACCCCCCCCTTGACACCTGCATTGCCACCAGCCTGGTGACATTGTCCTGCTCGGCAGGTGAAACCTGCCTGGGTGCGAAATTGTGGGGACACGGGGACGTTGTATTAACTTGTGCAGTCCCTGCCACACCTGCACACAATGGTGGAAACATCCTCCTAGAGTAACCGAACTGGCCACGGTGGGGGGGACCAAGCTCGTGACTCAGACCAGCTCTCCACACCACATGCACGACTTCCTGTAAGGCGTTCCAAGTACGTAACCCCCAATGTCTTAGACATTTTACCCTCATACCTGCCTCTGCAGTTACCTTGTAAGCCCCTGGAAGCCCAGATATGCCCCGCACTCTCTGACACCTGCCCGGTGCCTGGCCTGGTCTCTACTCAGGGTGGGGGCACTCCCTGGATGGACGATGGCAGGAGTGGGGACCCTGGGCAGTGGTGGCCTGTGTTAACTCAGAGGGAGTGTAGATGTGGTCACACAGCACAGGTAAGCAGATTTCCTCTGCCTGGCCTTAACCACTGGGCACTAGGAATGGAAAGCAGGTACCTGACGGCTGAGATCCAAGACCTTTTAGCAAAGCTGAAATTATGGGGTTTTCATGATCAGTCAGCCATCACTCAGTAGGCCAAGCTCAGAGAACGAGAAGGCTGGTGACAATGAGTCTGGCAGGATGCGCGTGGCAGCACACGCGTGGCAGGACTTCCATCTCGATGGCCCCTGGCTGGCCTTAGCCCCTTGGTGTCCACAGAAACGGCAGCTTCCCAGGGGTCTGTCCCACCACTCTGCCCTCCGTCCCTCTCTGCTTTCTTCCTCCGCTTCCCCCTCCACCCTCTTCCCTTGTTTATTTACTGCGCACCCCTCACCTCACGAGAGCAACCAGGTTTTGTATTGTTCACTACCATATTCTCGTCACCTACCATCATCTACAAAACGCCTGGACAGTCTTTGTGGGGGAGCTGGGCCCCTCGTGGCCGAGCACAGGCTCCACGTGATGGGTGCAGAGCACCAACACCCCCAAGTGACTCCGGGGCTAAAGACCTTCCTTCCCGGGACGCCTTCTTTAGTGTTTCCAAAGGGCTTTTTCCCCTATGTTATTCGAGCTTCATGGCAACTGTGCACCGTGCAGCTGAACACACAGGTGTGGTTTCCGTGGCAAATATGCTGACTAGGTGGTTTGCGGGACCTGAAAGCCCAAGCCCAGGAAGTTACCATTACTCACCGTGTCCATACGTGCATTAAATGCCGTGGAGTCTCAGGATCACAGATACAAAGGGTGAAAGATGATGGTGAGGGTATAAGCCCAAGAGTCATTTATTAATTTGTTCAACAAAACCCACTGAGTGCCTACTTCATAGAGGACTTTTCTAGCCTCACAGCAGATACAGAGGTGAGTCAGACACTAAGTGTCTCCTCAGAGAGATTGAAGTGTCAACGAAAAAATGTTCATAGAAATGATGGTGTAGAACAAAAATAGAGATGTGCAAAAAAAAAAAGGCAGATGAGTTCTGTGACCAGTGTGCTCTGGGGGACTCTATATTCTGGGGAGTGCAGGTAGCAATCAGGACAGGCTTCCTGGAGGAGGTGGCACTCCTTGGAAGAGGAGGAGAGACCTTGAAGGGTAGGTAAGGAGGGGCATCTGGAGCCTCAGGATGAAGAGGTAGGATAACTGTGGCCCTGGAGACACACACGGGGAGGCGAGGGATCAGGGGTGGATCTTGCTGTGGGTGTAGGAACTGGCTGACACTCTCAGGACATGCTGTGTAGCTGAGGCTTGTCTGCTCTGCCCCAGGCATGCTGCAGTAGAGTCTGATGGACAAGTTACTGAGTATCAGTGACACAAGCAACCAAACCAGGGAAGTCCCGACTGTTTATGCTCTACCTGAATAAGCTTAAAAGCTCACAGGGACCAAGAAACTTAACCTGTTTATTGAGATGCACAGACTTCCCCAGGAGGAAAGTGTCCCTTTCTGATCTGAGAACAGAACGCAGGTGGTGACATATGTCCTGGTCACCACCGGCTAAATGCAGAGTTGGGTGTCTGAGTCAGGCTCTTGGCCTCCAAGAGCTTCATTGGTGGGCTGGCCGGCCAGCCCAGAAAGACAGGGCTCAATTCACAGGCAGGCCCAGTGGTCCAGAAAGACAGGGCTTTAGCCCTAATTGACAGGCAGGCATGCGCGGCCCGGTGCTTCTTCCAGAGCCATGGACAGAGATGGACTCAGGCCGTCTTCCAGGGCAGGGTCACCCCCTACAGCAACAGGAGGAGACACAGCTGGACACAGGCGCCCACCTGGCTCTCGAGACGGGCACAAGCGATACTTCAGGTGCTGGTGTACTTGCCTTTCCATGGTCCCTGAGCCCTGGCCACATGGGCTGAGGAGAAGCGGCCCTCTTGTCCCCGAGGGCCCCAGGCGAGTGGGGGCACTCTGGGCCTGCAGTGCGGACAGCAGGGAGCTGAGTCTGGTCAGCTGTGACCTGGCCTTTAACCTCAACCTGCAGTTTTTGCTCTGGGAAACAAGAGTTTAAACTATCTCAGCCCTGAAGTTCTTCTGAGCAGTATCGTCCTGTGCTTCAGTGACAGAACAGCAGTGAGCTGAGAACCTCTTTGGAATCACTAATTCTAGCCTGAGTCCCAGGCAGGGAATGACCCTCGGGGGCACCCATCTTGGTGGCCATCAGTCAGACAGGGCAGTTCCCCAAACACTGACCTCATGCCCAGGACCGTGGTGGATGATGTCAGTCACAGTGGAGACAGAGCTTCCTAAACTCCGGAAGCCCTGTCATTGATTCTCTTTAATGCCTGGCCCTTCGGTGGAAATCCCAAACCTGAAATTACAGCCAACAGTGACTGTCACCTGATTTAAAATAATGGTCATAATAAAGACCACTTACACTTACAAGTGACCCACAAATACTGGAAAGAAAAATGAGGGGAGCGGAAATGAAGACACAGTGAAGTCAGTGTCCCGTGAAGTGATCGATTCGAAGAACATGAGCCCAAACACCTGTGACACTGGGCCTGTTCCCTCTGGCTAGCTCCAGACAATGAGTGGCCAAGGATGCTGGCACTGAGTTCCCACTCCTTAGACTCAAGTCCCCAGAGCCACCGCCTGTCAGCTGTGTGCCTCTGTGTCCTGACTGATCGATAATGGGGGTTAAAATTGCCTCGAGGAGTGGTTGTGAGGATTCAATACTCAAGGGCTTGCAAAGCATTTAGAATTGTGGTCAGTGTGTAGATGCATTTAGCAAATTTTAGCTCCTGGTATTTCTATGGGTCCAACTCCCTCAGGCTCCAAGTGGGACCAATGAAAGGAAGGGGATACTTCCATACTTGACTTTTTAAAGTCCGCTTTATTGAAGCATAATTTATATTCAATAAAACTCACACACGTTAAATGTACAATCACGAATATGAAAGCCTTACTTTCACTAACACAGCTCTCTCCCCTGTGTGAGCCTTACACATTTTCTACTTCTTGTTCAGTTGCCAAGTCATGTCTGACTCTTCACAACTCCATGGACTGCAGTACACCAGGCTTCTGTGTCCCTCACTATCTCCTGAAGTTTGCCCAAGTTAGTGTCCATTTAATTGGTGATGCCATCCAACCATCTCATCTTCTACTTACATGAGCATTGTAAACCCCACCCTGTGTTAATATTTCCTGCTTTAGTAAGTTGTCTTTTAAGTAAATTATGAGAAAAAAGTAAAAATGTAAAAGCTTTTATATTTGCCCACCTATTTACCATTTCTGAGACTGTCTAATCCTTTCTGTAGATCTGCATTTCCTTCTGGTGTCATTTCCCGTCACTCTGAAGGACATGTCTATGGTATGTCTCTGAAAGAGGTCTGCTGCTGATGAATTGTCTCAGTTTTCATGATCTGAAGGTGTCTTCAGCCCTTCCTCTTCTTGGAGAATATTTTCACTCTTGGTTGGCAGTTTTTTCTTTCGTGTTAGAGACGTTGTTCCACTTTCTCTTGGTCTCAGTTTCTCTGAGTCACTGACAGTCTCACCGTGGTTCCCTGAATATACGTTCCTTCTTTCTTGACTGCTTCTAGATTTTCTCTCTATCTTTGGTTTCCAGCACTGGACTGTGAAGGGCTTCACTGTATATTTGCTCTGCTTAGAGTTGTCTGAGCAGCTCAGATTCATCCGTAAATTGGATGTCAACAGGTTTGGGAAGTTTTTGACCCTTATTTCCTCAAACATTTTCCCTCACTCCAATCTCACTCTTCTCTGTCTGTAACCCCAATCATACTTATGTTTGGCTGTTTTCTGTTATCTCATTGGTCTCTAAGGCTTTGTTCGGTTTTCTTCAATCTTTTTCTGTGTCCACAGGTTGAAATTTTCCTATCAATTATTCTTCCAGTTTATTACTTTTCCCTCTTCTACTCCCATCTTCATAAGCCTACTTAATGAGTCACAGAATCTCCATTTGGTTCCTTTTTATAGTTTCCATTTATCTGTGAAATTCCCTCTCTGTTCTCTCTTTAGCACCATATACTCATCTCATCCTCTTGATATGTTGTCCTTTAACTCTAAACAGTCTTCAGTTTGTTCTAAAATCTTTGTCTGCTAAGTCCAGCATCTGAGCAACCTCATTTTCAGTCCCTTTGACTGTTTTTTTCTGGGTTATGTGTCACACTTTCCCATTTCTTTATGGATCTGGTGGTTTTGTTCTGAATACTGGAATCATGCATCATATGTTATAAAGACCTGGATTCATCCACCTTCCTGAGAGTGTTGACCCTTCAGCAGACAGTTCACTTACTGGCAGCCCTGCCATGAACTTGTAGTTCTGCACTTGTTGGTCAATACCAAGCAAAAGCCCTGGCCCCTCACCTCCCAACTCATTTCCCCTTCAGATCTTGTCCCAGTTGAGTGTGATCTTGTCAGGATGGGTCTAGAGGGCATCTTACTCCAGGGTAAGGTCCTGGCTCCTAAGATGTACCCTTTCTGATGTTTCAGTTGATTGCTCGGGGTCTTCGTGAGATATTAACTTGATTTTTCCACTCTGGCAGGGGCACGTACACACAGGGGACCCTATACAAACTTTGGGGCCCCCGTTTACCTTGCTGTCTCCTTTCTTCTGTCCCACCCGAGCTGCCCAGATTCTCTGATCAGTGGGACTGCAGTAGTCTGTCTGCTTTTTCCCCTGCAGTCAGGAAACTGTTCCCAGTCAGAGAACCAGAGTGATTCCTGTTTTCACCTCTGAGTTTCCATTCTCTCAGTGATCACAAGCCTGAGTTACTTCATGTCCACTTGGGGGAAACAGTTGCCTCTTATATTTTTGTCCAGTTTTTTATGATTATGCTGAAAGGGCTCATCTGGTACCAGTTCCTCCTTTTGGAAATGGAAGTGCACTTGACTTTTAAACCACAAAATGAATAACTAGAATGTTATCATACCTATTATCGTATATATATTATTATTATGTACTATTATATCATATATATATTGTTATCACACATAACTAGAATGTAAATCATATATGTTATATAAGCTATATATATTATTTCTGACATAATACTATATTTACAAGTTATATATTTATTTGTCACATATTTATCAAGGACTTACTGTGTATATGCAACAATAGTAGTTGAAGGAAGGAAAAGGCATTAGAATCTTTATTAAGATATTTGGAAAATAACAACGCAGCAAAATTTAAAGCCAGAGACAGCTTTCTCATCCAATATCCTCAATGTTAAAGATGTTGAAACCTAGACCCAAGAAATTGACATGACTGTCAAGGTCACACAGCTATTAGGGGAGGAGAGAAAATAGCCTAGCGTTTGTTTTCCAGTAAATTTGAAACCTCTAAAACAAAACCACTAAGCACATGTTTGGAGATTTTCCCCCTATAGCAAATCTGATCCATGCCAAGATCTCTATTGATTCATTAGTGATTTGAGCCAAATGGGAAATAAGTCAGTCTGGAATGCTAAGAACATACATAGAAAGATTAATCCGTGCTGTTAATTCATGACAGCCGTAAGCTGTCAGCAATAAACAGGCCTGGTTCTTTATTAAACTCCACATGAAGGAGAGCCAGGAAGAAGCTGTGGGTTGCCTGGTGCAATGGTGTTTGATGGGAGAAGAGTTAGCGAGCTCTCCTCAGGGCTCCTTAGGGATCCCTGCAACCTGACAACTCACAGTGAGTACATCTCACTTGCCACCAAAGTCTTGGAGACACTTCAATTTTCCTGAAACCCACATCTTCTACACCTTTCTGAGAGAAGGAGCAACCATTGCCCAACCATGATTCCCCCCTCCCCTGTTTAATCCTGTTACCAGGCATGTCACTCTGCACACAGCCAGTCCCCAGGAACTTCACTTGAAAAAGCCCTGTCCAGGGCCCAGCACTAGGAGAATTTGACCGTCAGAGACTTGCCAACCCTTTAGAATACATCTATATATTCAAAGATTTCCCCGGTGACCTGGTTCTGGGGTGGGGGCGTAAGGAAACCTACAATGAGGCGACCTCCCCAGGGAGTTTCTTCCCGAGGAAGCACAGGTCAGTTTTGCTTTCTGAAGTGGCAGGTGGGCTCATTTGGATTAACTGTCCTGCTTGGGACAATTAGAAATCTCTGGGCAAAATAAATCTTCTCTTTTCTAAAACTTGGAAAAGATGCCTGACAAAAACAAATAGGAATCATCTCCAGAGAAAGATAACATCATCAAAGTTCTCCAAACTTTTTGAAAGATCAGTTTTGCAAAAATAGAGTCTAGCCCACACTACGAAATAACTAGGTCCACAGTAAAGGAGCAGAAACTATAAACAATGGAAACAGACACACATAGGATCTGGATATTGGAATTACCAGATATTGACTTGAAAATAACCACATTTACTATATATATCAAAGACAAGGTCAGTGATTTTCCAGAGAACCAGAAGATATGGAAATGAACTGAATATAAGACTTAGAAATGAAGAATATGGTAGCAAATATGAAAATGCAGTGAAAGATTTGGCAGACTGAAAAAGGAATTATTGGATTGTGGTGAACTCAGAGGGAAATCTGGAGAGTAAAGCACAGAGAATCAAAAGAATGGAAAATACAGAGAATGTGAAAGGTTAGGGAATAAATGCTGAATTCTATGATTTTTTAAAATAATTTTAGATGTGCTGTTACAAGAGTTTTTATTTTATTTTATTGTTTGGCCACTCACCATGCAGCATGAAGGATCCTAGTTCCCCAGCCAGGGTTTGAACCCATGCCCCCTGCATTGGGAGCGTGGAGTCTTAACTGCTGAGCCACCAGAGAATTCCCTGAGGTGGTTTTTTTCTACATTTACTGATAGACTCAGGATTTTGTTTACTAACGTGGAGAAGTACATTTTAACTTGTTATTGAAGTGTAATACAGTGGTTAACTTGATGGAGGAGGAGCATGATCGAGGCTTCATAGAACTGTTCCATTCCTTGGAGTGATAGTTACATGGCTTCATTTTGTGATAAATTGTACATAGTAACATCTTTCTGTCTTATACTTTTCTATTTGTGTATCTCACAACTTTTTCCCAAAATGTTTAAAACAGAAGAAAAGGTGCAGGCCCAGGCATCTGTCATTGGCAGGTGCCGAAAGAAGCCTGCATCATGGGTTTCCTGTGGCAGAGACAGTCATCACCCACAGGAAGGCAGCATATCAGGTCAGTTCAGTTCAGTTCAGTTGCTCAGTCATATCCGACTCTTTGCAACCCCATGAATTGCAGCACGCCAGGCTTCCCTGTCCATCACCAGCTCCAGGAGTTCACTCAGACTCACATCCATCTAGTCAGTGATGCCATCCGGCCATCTCATCCTCAGTCGTCCCCTTCTCCTCCTGTCCCCAATCCCTCCCACCATCAGGGTCTTTTCCAATGAGTCAACTCTTCGCATGAGGTGGCCAAAGTACTGGAGTTTCAGCTTTAGTGTCAGTCCTTCCAAAGAAATCCCAGGGCTGATCTCCTTCAGAATGGACTGGTTGGATCTCCTTGCAGTCCAAGGGACTCTCCAGAGCCTTCTCCAACATCACACTTCAAAAGCATCAATTCTTCAGCACTCACCTTTCTTCACAGTCCAACTCTCACATCCATACATGACCAATGGAAAAACCATAGCCTTGACTAGATGGACCTTTGTTGGCAAAGTAATCTCT
>SJYV01025391.1:0-10424 GCA_006410875.1 Neotragus pygmaeus
GCCTGCCTCTGTCTGACACCTTCGATGTCGCTTTCCTCTCCCTCCCACTCTCTCCTCCCTCTCTCCAGGACTGTCTCAGCACTTTCCTGCAGCACATGTGCATCCCTTGTCATTTCTACCTTGTGTCTTTGTTATTGATCCATGTACCTTGTCTCTTACAGATACAGAGAACATGAACAGGGTCCTGCCATATCTTTGTATCCTCAGCTACATGATCTAAAAGGGGCAATAACAAATGCTTGACAAATGGATGGACAGAGAAATTAGATGAAAATCTCTCATTCTCATATCAGCTGCTTTCTCTTTATAGCCACCCCTCGCCTCCATCCCCTCCTTAGCATGTCACTCTTTTAAAAGACAGCATAATACTTATCTGTCTTACTTATTGACAACCTTGAATACATTACATTTGAAAGCAGGAGTCTACAGTCAAAAGAGAAAAAGGCTTAGAAAATAATTTAGTTTCATCTTATTTTACTAGTGATGAAACTAAAGCCCAGGGAGAAAATAACCATCCCCACATCACAAGGCTAAACAACGGACTGGATCAAAACTAACACCCCTTGACCCGTTTTCATAGACCAAACTTCAGTTCTTGCCATGCTGTTGTGGGAAGGTGGGGGTCAACAGAAAGGCAGAAGTTGAGGGCAGGCAACAGCTGTTAGTTAACCAGGAGTGTCAATTCACTATATGAGCCAAGAAAGGAACCCCAAAATGATCAGATCACCCTAACTTCATAGACTGTATGTTACACTTCATAGACTGCCCTTTTGCCTGCAGCCTCATTTTGCCCCAAATAAAATGGGCAGAGAACACCTCAGGTAGTTCTGAGAAATTGCTCCAAAGAAGTGGGTAGGGGGAGGAATTTAGTTCATATACAGTTTTGGGGAATACATGCAATCAAGCACATATCTTTCCAGAAGATTTCTGCTAGTCTCCTGAAGCCTTCACTATTCATGTGGAACAATTATCACCATGAAGTATTTTACTGTTTTCTAGGTATGGCCACCTGATGCAAAGAACTGACTCATTGGGAAAGACCCTGACGCTGGGAAAGATTGAAGGCAGGAGGAGAAGGGGACAATAGCGGATTGGATAGGTTGAATACCAACACCAGCTCCATGGACGTGAGTTTGAGTAAACTCCAGGAGTTGTTGATGGACAGGAACGCCTGGCATGCTACAGTTCATGGGGTCTCAAAGAGCCGGACATGACTAAATGACTGAACTAAACTGAACTGAGATATGGGGAGAGACAAGCATTGGGCTCATAAAATTGGCTCTGATAAATATCTAAGTCTCTGAAGACCTGTCCTGCCAGTTCCCTGCCCCACCAGCACAGAGTGCCTAGGACTTCCCAAGCAGCTCAGCCATAAGAATTCACCTGCAATGCAGGAGCTGCAGGAAATGTAGGTTCAGTCCCTAGGTGGGGAAGATTCCCTGGAGGAGGGCATGGCAACTTGTGCCTGGTGAATCCTATGGACAGAGGAGCCAGGCGGGCCGTGGTCCAAAGGGTCACAAGAGTTGGACACAACTGAAACGACTTAGCATGCGCACACGGAGTGCCTCATTAATGCTCATTAATTCCTTTTGGATAGTACTGAAGGTCAGCAGCAGCTGCAGTACTTGACTTAATTTTTGTAGAGGTAGATAGGTAGAAGGTAAGTTCCCAAGGCAAGTGCCAATTTGTAGTTGACAAGGAAAGAGTCAGATGGGGAGAGACAGCGTGGAGAGTCTGTGTGGTGGCATCAGGATCCCAGATGTTGAAGAGAGACAGGATAGTTCCTACTATGGTCTTAGTATCGTGTCAGCATTTGGCAGGAGCCTGTTTGCAGAAGCTCTTGTAAAGAAAGCTTTGGTGAGTAAAACTCCAGATTCAGAAATAGGATCCTTAGGTTTGCGTTTCAGCTCTGTTTTTTGTTTTGTTTTGTTTTGTTTTCCCTTAGCTTTGTTACTGTGGATGAGACACTTCACTTTTCTGAGTCACTGTTCATTTTCATCCAGAAATAAAGAGCATACCCTGCCCTATATGTCTTACAGGATGGGTCTGAAGAACAGGCAGCACATTATATGTGAAAATATGCTGCTGCTAAGTCACCTCAGTAGTGTACAATTCTTTATGATCTTATGGACCCTAGTAGCCTGCCAGGTTCCTGTGACCATGGGGATTCTCCAAGCAAGAATACTGGAGTGGGATGCCATGCTCTCCTCCAGGGGATCTTCCCAACCCAGGAACCAAACACATGTCTCCTGTGCCTCTGGCATTGCAGGCTAATTCTTTACCACTGAGCCACCAGGAAAGCCCACGTAAAAACATAATCTACAGCACAAAACAAACTGTATGTGTGCAAGCTTGTGCTCAATCACTCAGTCCCATCTAACACTTTGTGACCCATGGATTGTAGCCTGCAAGGCTCCTGCCCATGGGATTTCCCAGGCAAGAATACTGCAGTGGGTTGCCATTTCCTTCTCCAGGGTATCCTCCTGACCAGGGATGGAATCTACACCTCATGTGTCTCCTGTATTGGCAGGCAGATTCTTTATCACTGTGCCACCTGGGAAGCTCTATAACAAACTAAGGGACTTTAAAAATGTGGCACACCCCACACTAGAATTATAACTATAGAATTTAGCAGAGGGGGAAGAAATGGACTTAGTGCCTTTTGTGACTAGGGCACTGGTTTTTAAGCTTAATTTCCAATTTCCTGGAGAGTCAATGCCTGAGGAAGATGCTAATGGACACAGCTGCTCTCCTGTTCTTTGCCATTCACACTTAAATGCACAGCAAGAGCAGAAATTCCTTTAAAACTAACCTAAGCAAATCAGGAGAGCAGCCAAGACTGCATTGCAGACCTTGGCTCCATTTCTCTCCAAAAGAAGAGCACCAAGCCTGCTGCAGAAATTTCAGGGACATTTAGTGTTTCATTTGCGATTTGAGCCTTGTCGTTGGTGTTTTGCTATTAATTGTTGTTTTTTCATTCTTTTGTTTTAAGTGGACCTGCTGGGTACTGCTGATATTTGTGATGTGACAAAATAATGATTCACTGCACAGAACTGGGGTGAACTGCCAGCAATTCACAGGGGAAATAAATACAGGAGTATTCATAAGGATTATCTTCCCAGCCAGCATGATGTGATATGAAACAAAGATATTTAGCTGCAGAAAGTGTTCTCCAGAGTCCAGAAGTGTGATCTTTGTTACTTTCCAAATAGAAACTTTGTGGACAGGGTTCCAAAGTTCAGATGCCCTGATTTCAGAGAACCACCTCTGACTTAACTTTCCTAGGGCATGAGCTCTAATGAAACAAGGCAGAGCGCCCCCCTCTCTTTTTTCTCCTTTTTTACTCTTTGAAACATTAAAAAAAAAAAAAAAGTCCTCACGGCTAGATCATTTTAAATGCCTCCTCCAGTGCCTCTTTCTGCTTATTGAATCACTTTTCTACTTCTTGATTTTGCAAGTGGAGTCAGCACAAATCAGACTGTTAACATATTTGAGTAATATATGGCCACTCTGTAGGGGGAAAATGAGCACTGGCATTTCCTCAGTTAATGCTACTGAGAAAGTGCCAAAAACAAAGAAATGTATTAATTGCTCTCTGCATGCCAAGAACTGGGCTAAATGCTCTGAAAAAACATTATCTTACATAATCCTCACATCAACTACAGAAAATAAGTACTGAACTTCTACATTTAGAACCAAAGATGATCTTAGAGATGAATGCTAGGACTTCAATAGGAAATTGCTTTAGTGGCCCAGGTGCCAACAACACCTATCACCCCTGAACAATAATCACTTGTTGTGAAGAATGTGGGATACTATTGTTAGAGACAAAATGAAGGGACAAAATAGGTGATTAAATAGTTAATCTCACTAGGGGATTCTAGGGACTCCCCTGATAGTTTAACTGGTAAAGAGTATACCTGTAATGCAGGAGACCCGGGTTCAATTCCTGGATTGGGAAGATCCCCTGGAGAAGGAATAGGCTACACACTCCAGTATTCTTGGGTTTCCCTGGTGGCTCAGATGGTAAAGAATCTGCCTGCAATGCGGGAGACCTGGGTTCAAACCCTGGGTTGGGAAGATTCTCTGGAGGAGGGCACGGCATCCCACTCTAGTATTCTTGCCTGGAGAATCCCCATGGACAGAAGAGCCTGGCGAGCTACAGTCCATGGGATCACAAGGAGTCAGACACAACTGAGCAACTAAGCACAGCATAGCACAGGTGATTATAAGTAAAAAATATAGGCTGTTACTGTTGTTCTGTGGCTAAGTCATGTCCAACTCTCTCAACTCCGTTGACTTGCCTGACCTTGACTATCTTCTGGAGTTTGCTAAAGTTCATGAGACTCTTGTAAGTTGAATATTATTCAAGAAAGTATGTTTGCTTACCCACAAAATCAATCAGGCTTGCTTAACAACAAAACCATTCAACAGAAACACAGCTCATGCCTCCAAACAATAAAACAATGGTGACATGGGACCCACATCCTGCCCAGTGAGCTCAGGGAGTTAATGATCCCGAGAACATAATCTCTGCACACATAAAAAAGTAATAATTTGTGAACCTAGCTTGATCACACAGGGAAAAGAAAACTGCCCTGCTCAACCAGGAGGAGGAGCTAATGATGAAAACATGAAAGACAAAGAAAGGTATTCTCCCTCTCCCACTTTTCCTTTGTTTATAAAACTGTAATAAGTTCTTGGGGCATGGCATTTCTCACCCACCCACTCGTAAGACTCATTAGCATCATATTTTAATAAATCATTTCTTATTTACCATTTTTCTCTTGCTGAATTTTCCTCTGCATTGAGACATAAGTAGACTATGGTACTAGAGTTCTTTGAAGCTCCCTTGGAAAATTATCAGTCCGTTTCAAAATATTGAATACTATCCTGAAAGATGGCATGCCCAGTATTCCTTTTACTCCATTGCATGACATTTTTTCCCTTATCCAACCTGGTCTTTGATGGGACTTCCCTTCACTTTTCCAGGGGCACAAGTTCAATCCCTGGTCAACAGAACTAGGATCCTGCATGGCTTTTGGTGCAGAAAATAATCTTGGTCTTTGGAAATGGCCTCTATCAACTCATTTAGATTAACAATCATCAGAGTTACTTGTCCAAAAAACTTACATTTCCAGACTCATCTTTCCTCAGTTCAGTTCAGTTCAGTTCAGTCGCTCAGTTNGACCCAATCAAAAAATGGGCCAAAGAACTCAATAGACATTTCTCCAAAGAAGACATACGAGATGTGTATAAGAGACAGGGAGGTGGGAGGGGGATTCAGAATTGGGAGCTCGTGTACACCTGTGGTGGATTCATGTCAATGTATGGAAAAGCCAATAGAGTACTGTAAAGTAAAATAAAGTAAAAAATTTAAATAAATAAATAAATAAAAAGTTTAAAATTACGTATGTGGTTCACATTATAATTGACAGCACTGCTCCAGTTAATCCCTTCTTCAGTTCAGTTCAGTTCAGTCGCTCTTTCGTGTCCAACTCTTTGTGACCCCATGAATCGCAGCACGCCAGGCCTCCCTGTCCGTCACCAACTCCCGGAGTTCACTCAGACTCACGTCCATCGAATCTGTGATGCCATCCAGCCATCTCATCCTCTTTTGTCCTCTTCTCCTCCTGCCCCCAATCCCTCCCAGCATCAGAGTCTTTTCCAATGAGTTAACCCTTCACATGAGGTGGCCAAAGNCCAGGCCTCCCTGTCCATCACCAACTCCCGAAGTTCACTCAGACTCACGTCCATCGAATCTGTGATGCCATCCAGCCATCTCATCCTCTTTTGTCCTCTTCTCCTCCTGCCCCCAATCCCTCCCAGCATCAGAGTCTTTTCCAATGAGTTAACCCTTCACATGAGGTGGCCAAAGTATTGGAGTTTCAGCTTTAGCATCACTCCTTCCAAAGAAATCCCAGGGCTGATCTCCTTCAGAATGGACTGGTTGGATCTCCTTGCAGTCCAAGGGACTCTCAAGAGGCTTCTCCAACACCACAGTTCAAAAGCATCAATTCTTTGGCGCTCAGCTTTCTTCACAGTCCAACTCTCACATCCATACATGACCACAGGAAAAACCATAGCCTTGACTAGACGGACTTTAGTCGGCAAAGTAATGTCTCTGCTTTTGAATATACTATCTAGGTTGGTCATAACTTAATCCCTTCTTAGGTATCCTCATATAATTGTCTTGACACTGGCAGTGCTCTTTCTTTAGCTGCTTACTTCAAATACACCCTTGGCTTATGCCCCACTGATACACCCCATTACACTTCCTCCCAGAGTCTCTTCACATTGGAAGGCAGAAACTTTAGGCTGACAATCCCTCTGTAGGTGGCTGAACTAGAACTTGGGATTTGTGATGGAAACTATGATGCACAGCCCAGATTACCCTTTAAGAAAGAAAGATTTAATCCCCAACTTAGTGGGAGGGTTCCTCTATCAGCCCTCTTTGAGGATGTCTTACCTGTGGTCACACTTCTTTCCATGGACAATCAGTGTCCAAAGACGGGTTAACAAGGGGATATAAAGGACCTGCCTTCTAATACTATTTCAGGTAAACTCTGAAGAGACCTTCAGCCTCACAGCTCAACTTCTTCCTCAGCCCAAAATTTCCACAGGTGTTGATCCCAATAGTACTCAATAGTAAAAGCATTTTTCACAAGCTACCCAATCTCTGTTCCAGAATTTGCTTCCTGGGAAGGCAACATTCAACACTGGCACATTAACTCAAGAAAAACAAGTATAGATTCTTTCCACAAAAAATGGGTTCACTCCATTGACTTTAGTCCCTTTAGCCTAGTTTGTCTTGCCTCAAGCACCAGTCCATTAAACCTCTCAGTTACCAAGGAAACACATCAAGCTCAGGGAAACCTCACTGAAATCCTTCTCATTAGACTTGAGGCTAAGTGCAGACATTCTTCTTCCAACTTAATGGGAAGGTGGAATTTATAGCACAACTCTTTCTAAATGAATTCTCTTCAAAAATTCTCTCCTTATATTATACTCTTCTGTCAGTTATACTCCTGTGAATCAGTCACAGGTTCTTGGCTATGGCAATACAGCATCATTCTTTTTCTTTATGACTCAATATAAATTGAGGCAAGAAAGTATAAGGGAAGATAATTAAACATTCAGTTGCTTGTATACAGTCTGATAGTTTCATCTTTCCTCTTTTATAAAAATACCAGAATAATACAAACGCAGTAAAAATATCACAGGACCAAGTGCTCATCAAAGAAAGTTTGCGGATTCAAATTACAGTTTTAAATGACTTTTCAATATCACAAACATATAGTTATTATTAAAAATTCTTCAAAATTTCTTTCTTGAATGAAGGTATTCTTAAATTTATAAAATGCATATGCAGAAACAAATCTGTATAAGACTAGAAGAAAAGACAAAGAGCCAACTTAAGTCATATCCTCAGTTCAGTTCAGTCGCTCAGTGGTGTCTGACTGTTTGTGACCCCATGGACTGAAGCATGCCAGGCTTCCCTGTCTATCACTAACTCCTGGATATTGCTCAAACTCATGTCTATAGTCAATGATGCCATCCTATCATCTCTTCCTGTCATCCCCTTCTCCTCCTGCCTTCAATCTTTCCCAGAATCAAGGTCTTTTCAAATGAGGCAGTTCTTCGCATCAGGTGGCCAAAGTATTGAAGTTTCAGGTTCAGCATCATTTCTTCCAATGAATATTCAGGACTGATTGCCTTTAGGATGAACTGGTTGGATCTCCTTGCAGGCCAGGGGACTCTCAATAGTCTTCTCCAACACCCCAGTTCAAAATAATCAATTGTTTGGCACTCAGCTTTCTTTATATTCCAACACTCACATCCTTACATGACTACTGGAAAAACCATAGCTTTGATTGGAGAGAACTTTGTTGGTAAAGTAATGATTCCGCTTTTTAATACGCTGTCTAGTTTGGGATTCCATCAAAACTCAGTTGGTAAAGAATCTGCCTGCGATGCAGGAGACCCTGGTTTGATTCCTGGATTGGGAAGATCCCTTGGAGAAGAGATAGGCTACCCACTCCAGTATTCTTGGGCTTCCCTTGTGACTCAGCTGGTAAAGAATCACTGGCAATATGGGAGACCTGGGTTCAATCCCTGGGTTGGAAAGATCCCATGGAGAAGGAAATGGATGCCCAGTCCAGTATTCTGGTCTGGAGAATTCCATGGACTAAGTCCATGGGGTCACAAAGAGTCAGATACAACTGAGTGATTTTCACTCACTCACTCACTAGTTTGGTCATAGCTTTTCTTCCAAGGAGCAAGCATCTTTTAATTTCATGGCAACAGTCACCATCTGCAATGTTGGAGCCCCCCCAAAATAACATCTCTCACTGTTTCAATTGTTTCCCATCAATTTGTCATGAAATGATGGGACTGGGTACCATGATCTCAGTTTTCTGGATATTAACTTTTAAGCCAACTTTTTTCATGCTCCTCCTTCACTTTCATCAAGAGGCTCTTTAGTTCTTCACTTTCTACCATAAGGGTGATATCATCTGCATATCTGAGGTTATTGATATTTCTCCCGGCAGTCTTGATTCCAGCTTGTGTTTCACCCAGCCTGGCATTTCGCATGATGTTCTCTGCATATAAGTTAAATAAGCAGAGTGATAATATACAGCCTTGATGTACTCCTTTCTTGATTTAGAACCCATCTGTTGTTCCATGTCCAGTTCTAACTGTTGCTTCCTGACCTGCACATAGGTTTCTCAATAGGCAGTTCATGTGGTTTGGTATTCCCATCTCTTTCAGAATTTTTCACAGTTTAATGTGACCACACAGTCAAAGGCTTTGGCATAGTCAATAAAGCAGAAACAGATGTTTTTCTGGAACTCTCTCTTTTTCGATGATCCAGTGGATGTTGGCAATTTGATCCCTGGTTCCTCCGCCTTTTCTAAAACCAGCTTGAACATCTGTTCAGGGTTCAGTTACTGTTGAAGTCTGTAATATGTTAATGTGACACAATTTAACCCACAGATTTTTTTTGAAATCCAACTAAAAGGAAAAGCTGTAGTCAGTTATAATCAAATTCTAAAGTATCAAACTAGTTTTCAATGTAGTATAAAAGGTAGAAATTCTACCATTCACTTTAATACTGTGTTTTATTTGCAAATTAACTTTTATACTATTGTTATTAGTTTTTTACCCATAAGATCTTGCAAAGTATAAGACAAGTGTTACTTCCTTTAGTGGCCTCAGAAGGTTAAGTAACTTGCTTAACATCACATAATGTCATGTAAGCAGTAGATGAATTTAGAATTCAGGTCTTTTCATTTACATATCACTAATCATTTCATTCCTTATTTGTGACTAAACTTGTTTTTCTTATTAAGGATTATCTCTCCTCTCAATTCCAGCTACATAATTTTATCATAGAATTTAGCACTTGATTCTAACAGTAATTGTTTTCTAATTATTATTGTTTAGTTTTTTTTGTAAACAAGTATGTTATTTTCCTGTTTTCTTCATTGTGAGAAAGCTTAGCAAATTTAATAAAGTCTCTGGAATATTTTGTACATATTTTATGTCTACACAGTTGTGTACCTACAATAATGGGTTTTAAAAAGCTACTTTGCATTTCCTATTATTCAGTATCAACTCTGTGTATGTGTTAGTCACTTAATCCTGTTCGACTCTTGTGACCCCAGGTTCCTCTGTCCTTGGGATTCTCCAGGCAAGAATACTGGAGTGGATTGCCACCTCCTTCTCCAGGGAGTATCAACTCTATAAAATTATTAAGTCATGATGAAGAATGGACTATGCTTACTAAAATATTATTCAGTTCAGTCGCTCAGTCGTGTCCAACTCTTTGTGACCCCATGAATCGCAGCACACCAGGCCTCCCTGTTCATCACCATCTCTTGGAGTTCACTCAGACTCACGTCCATCGAGTCTGTGATGCCATCCAGCCATCTCATCCTTTGTCATCCCCTTTTCTTCCAGCCTCCAATCCCTCCCAGCATCAGAGTCTTTTCCAATGAGTCAACTCTTCTCATGAGGTGGCCAAAGTACTGGAGTTTCAGCTTTAGCATCATTCCTATTGCACCTACCTTAAGATATGTTTTATTTTTTTTAATTAATTAATTTATTTATTTTTAAATTTAACTTTACAATACTCTATTGGGTTTGCCATACATCGACATGAATCCACCACAGGTGCACACAAGCTCCCAATCCCAAATCCCCCTCCCACCTCCCACCCCACAACGTCTCTCTGGATCATCCCCGTACACCAGCCCCAAGCATCCTGCATCCTGTATCAAACATAGACTGGTGATTCGTTTCTTACATAATAGTATATATGCTTCAGTGCCATTCTCCCAGATCATCCCGCCCTCTCCTACTCTCTCTGAGGCCAAAAGTCCATTGTCTATGTCTGTGTCCTTTTGTTGTCTCACATACAG
>SJYV01025391.1:12755-36537 GCA_006410875.1 Neotragus pygmaeus
TAAAAAATTGCAAATAGAACTGCCTTATGACCCAGCAATCCCACTGCTGGGCATACACACCAAGGAAACCAGAATTGAAAGAGACACATGTACCCCAATGTTCATCGCAGCACTGTTTATAATAGCCAGGACATGGAAACAACCTAGATGTCCATCAACAGATGAATGGATAAGCAAGCTGTGGCATATATACACAATGGAGTATTACTCTGCCATTAAAAAGAATAAACTTGAATCAGTTCTAATGAGATGGATGAAACTGGAGCCTATTATACAGAGTGAAGTAAGCCAGAAAGAAAAACACCAATACAGCATACTGAAGATATGTTTTAAATATTTTTCAAAATTGGATTTTATATGGAGTAACATTTTGAAAATTGGTATCATTAAGCCTTGTTTTTCAATTTTAATACCACTACAAACTTTTATGACATATGTCTCTGTTTTTCCTCAATATAACAAAACATAAACTTTTTTTAGGCATGAATTTTTAAATTTCAGTTTTTAATTAAAAGACCACATTGATTAAAAATTCATTATGTTCTATCTAAGTAAATTACAGTTTGAAATAACAGGTCACTTGGATAAGTGTTCCAAAGTGAGAAGCAGAAGATAAGCCCTACTGCTAGAAAGAAGGTTTATAACAAAGCTACTTATGTCTTTGATATATTCTTTGATATTTAATTTAAAAGCTATACTTCCTTATATGATAAGCCAAGAAAGAATGACAAAGTTACAATCCAAGTTGAATTTATATATAACATTATTTGTAAGACCAACCATAAAAACACTGCTGACTTTCCAGTGCAAAATGACATTTTCTGACCCACTACCAGGAATGTATGCACTTTAGATTATTTTAAGACTAATGATGATGGATTTGCAGTAACTGATCTATATTCTTTCATGGGTCTGGGTCAATGTCTATGAAAGAAGGGGAAGCTGACAGAATTAAATCTCCACTATTAGCCTCAAGAATTTGTTTCAAAGAAGTGAATCATCAGTCTCAGAAACCGTATTAGAATTTTTATATTAGTAATAGCAGTAATATTAATTTTACTATTTGGTATACAGGTAAATCAAAAAAGTTTCTAGTTCCGTGATGCAGTCTATTCTTTTATTTAATAAATCTTAACTTGGTTATTATATTAAACTCCATGAGAGAAATAAGTAACATAGACCTTGTTCTCCAGAAACTTAAAATTCCATTATTAAATAACACATGAACAGAAATAATTTCAAACAGTAATTAAACAGTGGTGATGTTTTTGTAACCATGTTTATGATCTCCAATTTCATTGATCTACTTCCACTGACCATAGTGGAATAATGCCCAAATCCTTAGGAAATACATACTATACAACAAGTCATAAAGCTACTGATCAATAAACTTTTACCCCATACTCATTACACCTTTTGGGGATGAAATACACTTTCTTACCTCCAGGATTCCTACTTATCTTTGAGAATTTATTTACATATGACCTCTATTGAAATGATTCCCAAATCCTCTAAGCAGAATTAATTAAAATTTAAGCTTTGCTTCAGCAACACCAGAGAGGCACCATAATGAGCAAGGAAAAGCATAGGCTTTGGTGTTGGATTGTCCTTACTGATTTATTACTTTCACGACATTCACCTTAAGACAATCATTTACCCACATAAGCCTCAGCTTCCTCTTACATAAAATGGAATCATTCACATGTGAAATCTAAAAATATGATAGAAATGAGTACACATACAAAACAGAAACAGACTCAGATACAAAAAATAACTTGAAGTTACCAAAGGGCAGATGAAAGGGAGAAGGGGCAAATTAGGACTATGAGAGTGAACAGGTACAAATTACTATGCATAAAATAAACAATAATATATAGTGTATATCACAGGGAATTATAGCCATTATCTCATACAAACTTATAGTGAATTATAATCTGAAAAAATAATAAATCACTATGCTGTATACCTGATAATATACTATTATAAAACTACCCTTCAATTAAAAAATAGAATTGGTAATATCCATCTTAGTTACTGAACAAACACACATAATACATAGTGCCTAGTACATGATAAAGTACACAATAACATAAAATATCATTGTGTAATTATACTATTTGTAAAATACCTGGGATACAATAGAGGGACAGTAGTACTATTTAATAATATAAATAATAAAAACAACATGTAGGTCTCTATTTCCTTTATTAGCTTTTACTGGGATTTTATTACCCTTTCATTAACAGAATTAAAGATAAAAACTGTATCTTATTTCATTTCCTTGGTTCAGCTAAGTCTCTCACTTTTAGTAGGTATTTAATGAATATCTGTGGAATTAATGGGCTAACAAATGAATGGCACAAAAGCTGAAAAGATGATATGTTTTGGTATACCAAGTTGACTTGCCAAGAGGTAATACAGTAAGAATATGCTGAAGAGTAATGGATGGGGAACAAGGATAGAGGATGAATTAGTAGCATTAGATTATGGAGACTCTGGTGGCATGGAGAGGGAATATAAGTTTCATTATGGGACAATAGTGGTAAGATTGCTTTCCTTGCTCTTAGTATTTTGGTGACTGCATCTGTTTTATTCACCACTGTGTAATAGACTCTCGCAATATTTATTCTAAATAAAAATTTAGATGTATTGTACAAGACACAGTTAGGTACTGTTAGGATAATAAGGCAGTATGGAATAGTAGAAATACACCTGAGGCTACAAGACACATACATCTGATACTTGCCAAAAATGAAGCAACCACTAAAATTAAGTCTCACTAATGTCATTTTCCCCACTCCTGCCCCTCTCCATCTCTGTTTAGTTAAGAGAGGACAAAGGTTCCTGGCCACCCATAGGCAACCACTATCTAAGACTAGCTCATATGGTAAAGAATCCACCTGCATTGTGGGAGACCTGGGTTCAGTCCCTGGGGTTGGGAAGATCCCCTGGAAGAGAGCATGGAAATCCACTCTAGTATTCTTGCCTGCAGAATCCTCATGGACAGAGGAGCCTGGTGGGCTACAGTCCATGGGGTTACAAAGAGTCAGACATGACTGAGCGACTAAGCATAGCATAATGTGTTTGTGTGTGTGTGTGAGTGTGTGTGTGTGTGTGTGTGTGTGTGTATTCGTGCTCAGTTACGTCTGACTCTTTTCAACACTATGGAATGTAGCCCACCAGGCTCCTCTGTCCATGGAATTCTCTAACCAAGCATACTGGAGTGGGTTGCTATTCTCTTCTCCAGGGGATCTTCCTGACACAATGACAGAACCCAGGTCTCCTGCATAGCAGGTGGATTCCTTACCATCTGAGCCACCAGGGAAGACCCCCATAGATATTTCATCTATTATTGTTTATATGGACTTTCTGAGTCTATGACTATCTAATATCAGGCAATTTATTTTCTGCCTCATTTTTCCCATCTGTATAATGGGGATAATAATATTCCTGACCTCGTAATGTGAAGATTAAAGGAGGTCCACCATACAAGACACTTAACACTCAAGCATTTAATACACAATAAGTGTTGAAATATTACCTACTACCAAAATTAGTAAAGATCTATTCATGTATAAGAACAAGATCCTGTTTTATTTCTAGCTCTACAACTGGAAAGTCTGTAATTAATCTTATAGGTATACTGAATCAGAAATCAGGGTATAGGAGTTCTGCTCTGCTCCAGTCACTAACTTGTTAATGAGTCTTGATTAAGTCATTTCATTTAGCTTCTCTAGGACAGGAGTTGCTTATCTGTAAACTAAATACTTCAACGAAATGGTTCCTGCAGTTTATTCTCACACTGTGCATAACCTGATGTACTGTTAAGGGTTATATATGAAGTCACTCCTGTCAATGCAAGGTGCTGACCTTTTCTGAGATCAGTGGTCTATAGAAGGGTGGGCTAGAAATGAGGGTGCAAGAATTTAAGAAAGGGAAGATACAAAGTGGAAGTAGAAGCATCAAACAGTTTAACCCTAAATGAATGATCTAAAAAGACTTCAAGGCAAGAGATAAACAAGTCAAAATAAAAAATTATAATGCAGAGGACACAAATCTATGTTTGAAGACAAAAGGAAGATATTGCATTTTAAAAAGGTTAAAATGCATAGCTTTCATATCTGTCAATTTTCTAAAATTAGTCTATTACTTATTTTTCTATCATTTTCAACAACTAAAGTTTTTTTGTCTCTAGTAGCCAACTTTTTCAGAACTTTTCTCACTTTGATTTACTATTGAGAATGCTAATCAACAAACAGTGAATATTTTGCCAACCTAAGAAAGTTAACTTAAAACTAAAGCCAATTCTAAGTGAAATGGACATTTTTTTAAAAAAAAGACCAAATCAGTCCATAAAGAAAAAGGAAACTTTAAACAATACAAACTTTAACTGTAGTCAACACCCAAGCTACCTTCAAATGTTCCAAGACAGGCAGTTAGGGTGGCCAATTCTACCAATGGTCAGGGAAAACTAATCTCCATCTTATGTAAACTCTTCTAAAGCACATACAAAAAAACTGGGAAATTATTTAACTTCTTTTGCCAGACCAGCTTTCCTTGACTATAAAACCAGATGAGTACTCCCACTCCTAGCAAAGAACACTTGAGCAAAGTTCACCCACACAGTAGCAAATATCCTAAGCAAACTAATAGCATATTCAATATAGCAGTGAATTACATGGACAGACAGGTTATGGCTAAAGAATGAAAATATGATTCAAACTAGAAAATAGCTCAAGTATAATTCTCCACAATAACAAATTAGGGGAAAACACTGAAGCAAGTCAATGGATGTGGGAATAGCTTCTGAAATCAATTCAACATGAGTGTGACTTTTAACAGATTGAGATTAGAAAAGAACTTCCATTTCCTAATATCTACAGCAAACATATGTGAAATATTTGATACATTCCCATTAAAGACAGGAACGTGTCAAAGATGCATGCTCTCCCTTGTACAATGCAAAAATTCACTGGAACACAGAGTTAAAACTGTGCATGTCAAAGGAAATAAGAAGTATGAATATTGAAAAAGATAATATTTTGTGACAATATGGTCATCCACATAGGGAATTCAAAGAAATCNGAGTGTGACTTTTAACAAATTGAGATTAGAAAAGAACTTCCATTTCCTAATATCTACAGCAAACATATGTGAAATGTTTGATGCATTCCCATTAAAGACAGGAACATGTCAAAGATGCATGCTCTCCCTTGTACAATGCAAAAACTCACTGGAACACAGAGTTAGAACTGTGCACGTCAAAGGAAATAAGTATGAATATTGAAAAAGATAATATTTTGTGACAATATGGTCATCCACATAGGGAATTCAAAGAAATCGATACATAGAATACTCAAATTAATAAGAGATGAGAAAAAACTTTGTATGGAAGATTATTACAGTAAAACCAAGAGCTTTGCCACATACACAAAGCACTAACTATTTAGAAGATGTAATTTAAAAATGCCCCATTTGCAACACAAATCCAAAAATTACCTAAGAAGGCTAACAAAATATATAAAATGTTAATAGAGGCTACAACACAAATTTATAGATAGATATGGAAAAAATTCTCAATAAATATTCTCAAACAAAAAGTCTCGAGCAGTATACCACATTCATTTATGGGGGAAAACTGTTATAAANGGTGATGCCATCCAACCATCTCATCCTCTGTCGTCCCCTCTTCCTCCTGCCCTCAATCTTTCCCAGCATCAGGGTCTTTTCAAATGAGTCAGTTCTTCGCATGAGGTGGACAGAGTATTGGAGTTTCAGCTTCAACATCAGTCTTTCCAATGAACACCCAGGACTGATCTCCTTTAGGATGGACGGGTTGGATCTCCTTGCAGTCCAGGGGACTCTCAAGAGTCTTCTCCAACACCGCAGTTTAAAAGCATCAATTCTTTGGCAGTCCGCTTTCTTTATAGTCCAACTCTCATATCCATACATGACTACTGGAAAAACCGCAGCCTTGACTAGACGGACCTTTGTTGACAAAGTAATGTCTTTGCTTTTTAATATGCTGTCTAGGTTGGTCATAACTTTCTTTCCAAGGTGTATATATATCCAGAGGTATCCAGAATTTAAAAAGATACATGTACCCCAATGTACACAGCAGCACTTATTTACAATAGCTGGGACATGAAAACAACCTGTCCATCAACAGAGGAATGGATAAAGATGTGGTACATCTATTCAATAGAATACTACATAACCACAGGAAAGAATGAAACAACGTTATTTGCAGGAATACAAATGGACCTAGAAACTGTCAAATTGAATGAGATAAGTCAGACAGAAAAACAGATATCATATATTGTTTATATGTGGAATTTTTAAAAATGGTACAATTAAACATATTTACAAAACAGAAACAGATGTAGAAAACAATCTTATGGTTACCAGGGGGGAAGGAGAGGGGAGGGATGAACTGGCAGTTTGGGACTGACACATACACATTACTATATATGAAACAGATAATTAATAAGGACCTACTGTACAGCACAGGGAACTCTACTCAATACTCTGCAGTGACCTATATGGGAAAAGAGTCTAAAAAAGAGTGGATACATGTGTATGTATAACTGATTCACCTTGCTATACAGCGGAACTAACACAATATTGTAAATCAACAAGGGAGGGAGAGAGGGAAGAAGAGAGAAATATGCCCATCAAAATCAATGCTTTGTTGTTGTTCAGTTGCCAAGTTGTGTCTGACTCTTACAACCCCACAGACTGCAGCACACCAGGTCTCTCTGTCCCTCACCACCTCCCGGAGTTTGCCAAAGTTCATAACCATTGAATTGGTGATATCACCCAACCATCTCATCCTCTGTTGCCCTCTGCTCCTTCTGCCTTCAATCTTTCCCAGCATCAAGGTCTTTTCCAATGAGTCGGCTCTTCACATCAGGTGGCCAAAGTATTAGAGCTTCAGCTTCAGCACCAGTCCTTCCAATGAATATTCAGGGTTGATTTCCTTTAGGATTGACTGGTTTGATCTCATTGCTGTCCAAGGGACTCTCAGGAGTTCTCTCCATCAAAGCTAAACCTCATTTATCCCAGTAATTTCTACTTCCTTGCAATACAACCTTAGTATGAGTACACACACAAAGTTACGAGCTAGAGATACAGTGTTTCACGAAAGACAGAAAAGCAAGTTACTTCGTTTTGCAGATGAGGAGACTGAGGCCCAGATGAGTGGTACATACTGCCTGAATTCAAAACACTGGCCAGTGGCAGAGTCAAGATCATAGCACAATTTCCCTAAGTCTTGGACCTGCGAGTTGGCAGTTAATGATCTGTGTAAAATAGAGGGAGGCACAGATAATTGGAATGGTTGGAATTTTTCATTCACTGGTTGAGGAATGTGGCCCTTCCTTTCAAAATAAGAAAATCTGCCACTGGGTGTGAGGCCACAGCCCTGAACCAGATGGCACAGCAGAACCATGCCAGGAAGAAAATCCCTGTTCCTCTGGCAGGGCCCTTGCAGCTGTAGGGTGGGGCTTTCCAGGCAGGTCTCCACCCTTCATAAGGTCCGGAGTCACAGCCTACACAGCCTATTCTTCAAGCCTCTACAGCTTCTGAAAATTTTATATATACAATACATTGTGTTTTTAAAAATCATTTTTAAGATCCAAGAGTGGGGACATTTTGTACTTCCTAAGGAATTTTAAAAGGCTAAAGAGCAAAGTTAAAAAATACCAAGACAATCATAGGCATAAACACAATTAACATAGTGCAGGGTTCTGAGGCGCCACTCCCCCAAATTCCTAACATTTTTTAATCAGTACACACATTTTCTCTGTAGTCTTCTTCAGGAGAGCAATGGGTTTGCTAAAGCTCAACCCAGCAAATACGTACATTAAATATTTACATATACCAAAGTTCCTATTAAGCCTGAGGCTTTTAAACTAATGCCCAATAAACATGATGAAGAATAAGGTAAAAGGAAGAGAACAGGAAGATACTGATTACTTCTGGGAGGGCCTCATTCCAAGTCATCCTGTATGTACTTACTAAGGAGCATGGGAGACACATTCTTACTGCTTCTGCCCTCTGACATTCACGTATCTTACAGAAAATTACTATCAGGAAATGTAGCCAAGGAAATCAGCTTGGCTGAGTCTAAGTTCTCAGGAGCTATCTGCCTTAAGTTCTTCACGAAGAATTTCAGCAGGGTCAATATGCACTTGTGCAGAAAGTTTCTTAAAAACCAGAATCAATTTTTAAATGTGGAAATAAAAATATCCTTTCAAGATAAGTACTTTTATACAATGCATTTCCAATCATGTCAAACACGAAAAGCTGCATTCTTCAATACATTACACAAATGATCAAAAGTTTCCCTTTAATAACTAACGTAAAGGGAGAGTGGTGAGCCTTATTAACACGGGCTGAGAATAATTTTCTTTGCTTTATGTATTTGCCAGCCACAACTTCTATACTTTATTTGGTATATAACACAGTAGAGACTTTCAGATAAAAACAATATTGGTACTTCTCCATTACTTTAACAATTCTAACACCTGAGAGGAAGCAACTGATGCTTTCTTCCATTTTCAATTTTATCAACCCAAATAATGTCTGTATTTTCATCTACTTTTGAGATTTGAGTATAGCGCAGATAATTCAGAGATGTACAAGTACATACAGCATGGTGACTACAGGTAATAATTCTGCATTGTATATTTGAACTTTATGAGATTAGATACTAAAAGTTCTTATCACAAGGAAAAAATTGTTGTACTATCGTGGTACATGTTAACTGGACGTTGTGATTTCACAATACATACAAATACTGAATCACTGTGCTGTATACCTGAAATTAATACATCAGTTATATCTCCAAAAAAGAATGGAGATTCTTAGAGTAAAAATCTATTGGTATGATTAACCAATGAACAAGGTTTTTAGATAGCATTGAGGTTAGAATACATCAAAGCAACAATATCAGCCTCAGATTATTAATCAAAAATTCCATCCAATTAAGGCCCTTCTTTTTTAACAACATGAGCTTGTTTTCTGTCATGTTTGAATGTTAAAAAAAAAAGATTGGTGTGCATTTTGTTTCTCATCTGCTGTCCATGGCCTGGACATTTAAAAATGTGTTTCACAATTTTAGCTAATGCACATATGCCAAAAAACACATTTCTAAGAGCATCACTTCATTCTACAGAAATGTAACTGTATATAACAGCTAACAGTAGGACTACTAAATGTCTAAGTCCCAAATTATTATAATAGTAATAATTACTATAATTTTAAAAGCAGATGTTATCTACTGTGTGTGACACATTATAGAAGCTGCTTTACACCTAATGAGATTAATTTTCACTACAACCTTTGCAGGTAAGCTTACTAACAACAACAATATTATACAGACAAGAAAGTAAGGCTCAAAGAGGTAGCATATCTCATAGAAGATCCAAGAGCTTATGAATGAAGAAACCACGTCTGGAAACAAGCTAAGGTTTAACCTAACGTTTCAAGCGTATTACAGCTTACCCATCTGCCTTCAGTTTCATGTTTATATATTTAAATAAAAACAAACTAATGGAATAATTTCCTTATTTGGTAGTAAGTAGACCTATTAGAGTGAAAAAGTTGGCTTAAAGCTCAACATTCAGAAAATGACGATCATGGCATCTGGTCCCATCACTTCAAGGGAAGTACATGGGGAACCAGTGGAAACAGTGTCAGACTTTATTTTGGGGGGGGGTTCAAAATCACTGCAGATGGTGACTGCAGCCATGAAATTAAAAGACACTTACTCCTTGGAAGGAAAGTTATGACCAACCTAAATAGCATATTGAAAAGCAGAGACATTACTTTGCCAACAAAGGTCTGTCTAGTCAAGGCTATGATTTTGCCACTGGCCATGTATGGATGTGAGAGGTGGACTGTGAAGAAAGCTGAGCACTGAAGAATTGATGCTTTTGAACTGTGGTGTTGGAGAAGACTCTTGAGAGTCCCTTGGACTGCAAGGAGATCCAACCAGTCCATTCTAAAGGAGATCAGCCCTTTGTGTTCTCTGGAAGGAGTAATGCTAAAGCTGAAACTCCAGTACTTTGGCCACCTCATGCAAAGAGTTGACTCATTGGAAAAGACACTGATGCTGGGAGGGACTGGGGGCAGGAGGAGAAGGGGATGACAGAGGATCAGATGGTTGGACAGCATCACCGACTCGATGGACGTGAGTTTGAGTGAACTCCAAGAGTTGGTGATGGACAGGGAGGCCTGGCGTGCTGCGATTCACGGGGTCGCAAAGAGTCGGACATGACTGAGCGACTGAACTGAACTGAGACCTATTAGAAAAACAGATATGATCTTATCTTCCAGAAGTGTATTTGACCGTATCACTATTTCACAGTATGAATGTAAATTCAGCAAATATCTTTAAGTTTTGATACTGCAACCAGGGACAGCAGTGATATTTTTCACCAAAGTATTAAAATTTAGTAGAAGGATATAGAACTCAAATTATGGAGAACCTCAAAAGATGAGTGAAATCACAATTGAACAGCAGGATGGCAGGACAGGCAAAGACAGACAACAGGGGATGTGTTAAGTCCACATGCAGGACCAGGCTGGGAACAGCTCAGATGAAGCTCATGTCACCTACTCAAAACAGTAAACTGAGATGATGAATTACTAAAACGTCAAGTGTATTGGTAACTATTTGCTTAGTTTTGGTGCTTGGATAAAGGAGGAAAAAGTAGTATAGCTCTGCTTCTTCAAGGTACTTAATGGTTTCGAGGTATGAATGTAAATCTGATAATACAACCCAGGAATTTACAAGGACCTACTGTATAGTCCAAGGAACTCCGTTCAATATCCTATACTTACCTAAATGGGAAAAGAATTGGAAAAAGAATTAGATATATGTATAACTAAATCACTTTGCTGTACACCTGAAATAACAGTCATGTCTGACTCTTTGCGACCCCATGGACTGTAGCCTACCAGGCTTCTCTGTCCATGGGATTTTCCCACCAAGTGTACTAGAGTAGGTTGCCATTTCCTTCTCCAGGGGATCTTCCCAGCCCAGGAATTGAACCTGGATCTCCCACATTGTAGGCAGATGCTTTACCTGCTGAGCCACAAGGGAAGCCCCCCTGAAACTAAGAGAACATTGCAAATCAACTATAGTCCAATATAAAAAATCAAATATATTATTTGAAGAGAATAAAACATATTTATTAGAGCAGTAGTTCTAACACTTGGGAGTTAGACCAGGGAGTCCCCCAGACCTTTCAGGGGACAGAAAGTCACAGCTACCTCCACAACAATTCTATGATGTTATTTGCTTTACTTAGTGTGTTGGCCTTGGTATTGATGGGTATAGAGGCCGCACATCTTATAGTTATTTTTACTACCACTCATTCTCAGCTTAAAAAAAGAGTTTCCCTCAATATCCTTGATGATACAATAAGCATTATAGCTATTATTAAATCTCAACTCTTGAATATACATCTCTAATATTTTGTGTGCCAAAACAGAAAAAGCACTTCTGACAGATGACTGTCTGAAGGAAAAGAACTTGTGAAATCAAGTTGCAAGTTGACATAATTGCTATCAGGCAACAGTATTATCACACAGAAGAATGACTGTTAGACAAACTGGATTTTCAGACTTTAGTGTTTGGAAGACAATTTCTTGAAAGTAAAGCAAGCTTGTCACTTCAAGGAAAATGAATAGCATTGACTATCAATAATGAAATTCCAGCTCTGGGATGAAAACTAGAGTTTCAGATGACTTATGCTGACCACAGTAAACTTGACAGCTTCCCCATACTTAAAAGACTTTTCTGATCATAATGGTGGTGATATTAATATGATAAATCTGATATCATATNTACTATCAATAATGAAATTCCAGCTCTGGGATGAAAACTAGAGTTTCAGATGACTTATACTGACCACAGTAAACTTGACAGCTTCCCCATACTTAAAAGACTTTTCTGATCATAATGGTGGTGATATTAATATGATAAATCTGATATCATATGAGATATGTTAACATCTGGAAGACCGGCTTGATATCTACCAATATTTTCCAAGGGACAAAGTATAATGTTATGAAATCATATATGAGGAAAAATAATCCATCCAAAATACACAATAGGCCAACGGATTTTAGCACAATATTTAAAGTTCATTGATATGGTTTCAGTTTTATCCTTGCAAAAAATCATTTAAGCTACCACTTGTCACATTTTGGTACAATATCAAAGAAGAATATATACCATTTCCAACTACATATACGTGTGAGGTTTTCTTCATAAACATGAACCAAAAGAACATATCAAAATGAACTAAACACAGAAAGAGATCTGACAGTCCAGCTGTCTTCCATTAAGTTACACATTAAAGATATATGTGCGAGGTAAAACAATATTTTCCCACAAGAGTTTCTGTTTTAAATATATACTTTAAAAAAATAGTTACTTCTCAGAAAAGTGTCTGTTAACCATGAAATTGGCTCATTTATGAATAAATTTTTAAAATACATTAGATGTCTCAGTTCTAGTGTCTAATCAAAATATTGATAAATATAAACCACAGATATAAGCCCACTGGCATCAAGGATATAAAATACCAAAGAAATTCTGAAACTGAATGTCTGAAAACCCCTGAGCACAATACTGCATGCCAAATGGAGATGAGGGAAGGAGGCCTGGTAGTCACCGCTCCTTCAGCCTCCAGGAATGAACTACTTGGTTTGAGTATTAAATGTCTTGTATAGAGATGTTCTCAGTTAAGTTCAGTCACTCAGTCACATAAGACTTTGCAACCCAATGGACTGCAGCAGGCCAGGCTTCCCTGTCCAGCACCTAACTCCTGGAGCTTGCTCAAATTTATGTCCTTTGAGTTGGTGACTCCATTCAACCATCTCATCCTCTGCCATCCCCTTCTCCTCCTGATTTCAGTCTTTCCCAGCATCAGGGTTGCTTCTAATGAGTCAGTTCTTTGCATCAGGTGGCCAAAGTATTGGAGCTTCAGGGATGTTTTAAGGGAAAGCAAACCACAGCTAGAGTTCATTCCTGTGGACTAGGGAGACTCCAAGGACTTCAACAGAAGCATCGTCTAGTTCTTCCTCAGAAAGATAACTTCTAACTACCAGTCTGACTTTAACAAGTCCTGACCTAAAGCAATAGCACAATTTAGCTGGCAGTACTCTCTGGGCAAGGCATCAACAATCACTCAGCCCAAAGGGAGTATCCAGGCTCTGAGAAGTAAAGAAATTGGGTTTTAAACTCACACTAGACTGCTCCCAAAGTCCTATGGCAATCTGATAATTAATGGCTTCACTGATGACATATTCCACAAAGGGAGACTGCATGTTTTATAAACTCATTCAATCCTGCTTTAAAGTTGTGGAGTTAAGAACAAGTTAGATTTTGGTAGCATTTTTCTTAAGGAATGATGAAACACCATACAATTGCTATTAGTAGTAGGAATTTATTAATTATAGTCCTAGAAGAAATAAAGGACAGAAATTCATGATGGGGAAGTACACTGAACACAAGAAGAAGCAACTTACATAAGGGATCAAAATTTAGCACAACAGTAGTCACCTCAGAAATACATTTTTGTAACCGTACAGAGTGCAGATCATTGTTAACTAGATATTGGCTTGATCCACTAATGATCTATTATACATTATCTAAACTCCTTCCAGAGACAGTACTGACCTCATAGTAAGTTAGCCTTTTGGAAAAAGCATACATTTCTATATCTTATTTATGTTCATACTCATCTCCAACTTTTCATATTAGATGACCAGCAATAAATATTCCATAAAATAATTATTTGTTTTGAATGCTTAATGGCTGCAGATGGGAGGGAAAGACATTTCTCTTCAGGAGACTTGGAAGTATCTGTTGCTTTTCTAAAAAAAAAAACTGCAAAGATCAGTTAGGAGGAGATGGTTAATTGCTATAATAAACATGGTTGAAATGGAAACTATTGATTGAAGGAGAAAACCTTCAGACAAAGGGAGACAACACAGGGGATGGAAATTTATAATTTAGAAGGTCCAATGCTCAATAAACATTTGTTGAATGCCATCTTCCCTGAGGAGAAGAGATGAAAAGGAAGTCCATTATCTAGAGACCTCACTGAGAGCTAAGAGCAAGCACTTCACACCTCTTCCTCATGCTAGGACATTTATGGTTAGAGGTGAGTTATTCATAGGTTTGTTTTTTTCAAGTAGAACCACAGAGCTCTCTAGCCCTCACTTAGAAAACAGGTTTGGCTCAGAGTTTCCCAATCTTAGAAAGGGAATGGCATCAATGCCAGAATTCTATTAAACAATAATGGCTGCCAGCTTATGTTTAGCATGAATGGAAACTTTGGCTTGGACGTAGGTAGTTGTCTTGGAATCTTCTTTGTAAGTAGTACCCATTGTTTACACAGACAGATTAATGTTATTTTAATGTTATTAAATAATGTATGAAAGTATTTAAGATGATCAAATGGTCTTACTGCCACTATTGACATATAGGAAGTCTAGAGCATGATGCAAACGCAGCCCAACTTATGTAAGTGTTTTCTTTGACATGTGCAGTAATTTAAAGGTAGGAAGTTTTGCAAGAAAATCTGGTTTTTCAGCTCCTGTTGGGGGGGGGGGGAACCATACAACCTGTCAAAACTGGGCTTGCATTCTAGCCTGAAGCAATGAGTTGGATGTGATCCATGACTCTACACACACACACACACACACACACACACACAGAATACCTTCCACTTGGCCAGTCTCCACAACTCCTTATTGCCTCATGCAATCCACCTCATTCATTTGATTTCCATGTCCACTGGTAATTCAGCTAAAAAACATCCAGCATGGCCAGATGTTTCACACAGAGTATCTCAGGAGATCCCTCTCACCAGTGTCAGATACCTAAGTGCAGGCTGAGAATGCAAAACATTGTGTGTGTGTGTGTGTGTGTGTGTGATATGTATATATGTCATATATATATATATGTGTGTGTGTGTGTGTGTATATATATATATATATGACTTCTTTACGGCTATCTCTGTGAGCCAAACATTAATAGAAAACAATTGTCCAGTTTTGTCAAAATTACTAGGTTTCTTACAACAAAATATCAGAGAGCTAAAATCACTACCTTGATCATGTTGTAGGCCAAGAACATGTGATAATAAAGCAGTCACATGCCGAATAATGCAAATTGAGGAGTTTGCATTTTCTGAGTTCAGCGTCTCACCACTGCTATTACAGCCAGAGAATGCTAAAACACCTGGAGCGGTAAGATAGCTGGCCTGGCTACTTAAGCTTCCAAGGACTGAGATATATTTACTGTACATACCATCAAAGAAATGGAACCAAGGTGGTGCATTTTAATATCTCCACATTTTTAAATGTCTGTAAAGATCTTAAGAATTGATTGGGCCTTGACTTATTTCTTTGCATACGTTATTAGGAAGGAATGAAATACTCATGGACACATTGGTAACAGCAGGTTGTGACTTGGAAATAAAAGTTGGAATCTTTAAACATGATGGTTTTGTTGGATCGTGGAGACCAAAGAAGCTGACATAATGGAAATGAATAAAAATTTTAAACTTTCGTGAGCTTTGCCCATCATTTCTAGAAATCTAATTAATGATGAAAATGGCATCTATTAAGTAAGTAACATGTGTGTTAGTTCTCCAAAGTTTGAAAAACAAAGACAAAAACTGTCGAATGCATATTCTGAAAGTTATTCAACATCTTCCCCTTCACCATTCCTCAGCTGTGAGGTAAGTGACTAAAAAGAAGTCACTGCTTTTCACAAAAGGCTTTCTGGCTCACATAGTAGTTGCCAAGAAAGACACTCTTTCGTAGAATTTTTTATGCAGGCCACTTATATACTAAGACCAGAGATGTTTTTAAAAGTCAGGAGCAATAATTAATAATCCTTTTTATGTTCTTTAACCTGCAGAATCCAATAAAGTAGGTGACATATCTATGGGAAAGTGAAAGAAAATGTATAAATCAACTCCACACTTAAGATTCAGCTCTGTACTAGCTGGCAACTCTAGTTGGCGTGTTCTCTTCTGCAACAGTTTACATGATTTCAAGGTAGTCTTTGCCTTTCAGTCTTCAAGGTGTCTTTGAATAAAGGTCAAAATATAAAATTCTAGCATATCCCAAATGCAAAACTAGAAAATTAATGGCATTCATCAGTCAGAAAAATGATCTGCCATAGTTGAACATTTGTAATAGGTGCACATTTGTTTCTCCTTGCCCATTAGGTTTGGCTCAGGTCTCAGTCATCACCGTATCAATCACAGCTTCCACAAGGGGCTTTGCACATGGAAGTGTCTGTAAATTCTTGAACACCAAAAAACTATAGAAACTGCACAAATCACCTATATATGTATATATACTATCAAAAAGCTCTTAATTTTTTTTTAATTTTTACAAGAATTTTGTAAAGCTCCTTGAGTGAGTAGCACGTATCTATCACTGAGCAAAATATATCTTCAAAATAATGTAATGGCAAAAAATTATGATCAGAGATACCACTTAAGTATAGTGAAGACGTATTTTGGTTCATTTTTCTATTTCAGTTCCATTCAGTCACTCAGCAGCTCCTTCGCCTCTAGCAGATCTTCAATGGTACCTTTGTGAAGCTCAACAAGGCATCAATTAACATGCTGAGAATTGTGGAGCCGTACATTGCATTCAGTTCAGTTCAGTCGCTCAGTCATGTCCGACTCTTTGCGACCCCATGAATCGCAGCACGCCAGGCCTCCCTGTCCATCACCAACTCTCGGAGTTCACTCAAACTCACATCCATCGATTCTGTGATGCCATCCAGCCATCTCATCCTCTGTCGTCCCCTTCTCCTCCTGCCCCCAATCCCTCCCAGCATCAAGGTCTTTTTAAATGAGTCAACTCTTCACATAAGGTGGCCAAAGTACTAGAGTTTCAGCTTTAGCATCAGTCCTTCCAATGAATATTCAGGACTGATCTCCTTTAAGATGGACTGGTTGGACCTCCTTGCAGTATGTAAGGAGGTGATCATGCTTTCATTTGTTTTACGTCATTACTTGACAATGGATGACCTATGAAAACCAAGCTTTTAAAAAATTGAAGTACACAGCCTTCATAAAGCTATCAACCCAGTTCCAATTTCTTTTATTGAGCTTTGGTTTCTCCAGAAGGGATTAAGTTACAAATTATAGTTCCCCTAAGTACGAAACAAAGGTTAAGTGTGAAATAAGGAACACGCCTAGAATAATTCCCTCTCTTTCTCCTCCAGATCTCTCTATATATATTCCTGACAAGAGAAGGCACCAAGGAGTGAGGGGAACGGAATTTGATGGTCAAATAGTGCTGTCTAAACTCAGTCCGTGACAATCACTTGACCTGGGTCCTCAAGAAGCAGCAGCTCTAATATTACTAAGACTAAGGTACTCACTTGGGTATTCAGAGACATCACTCTCTTACCCTGGACAGACCAGGCTGTGCACTCAGAACTGTGCCTAGAACACAATGGCACATACTGCAGAGAGAGAGAACACAGAAGCCACTACCATCTAAATTGTTTAATGCTTTTCGGCTCTCAATAGGAGAGGTGGTAGGCAATGGCTAGGTATTTGCCCTCATCATGTGCATAAGCTTCTCTGGTCAGCCTACAGTGTGGAACTTTACAAAATAAGACTTTGCGTGTTAAAAGGGAGGGCACATTGAAAAACCACACATGAAATGTAAAATTGGAAACACAGACAGTGCTTTTGAAAAGCAACCCAGAGGGGAAATTCGAGTCAATAATTCAACTTCTGTCAAGAGTGATTTGAGGACTACAACATAAAGGGGGTCACTTAACATTTCCAGGTATTTCCTCATTTATGAATCACTGCCCTCAGATCTCTTCAGCCTTAAACAGACTCTAAACAGCGAACTATTAAACACGAAAACAAAACAAAAAAACACTAACACAAGGTACTATACCAGGAACAAATCTGAAATAAAATTTGCTCAAAATTAACATTTTACCATCTGAACTCCCAATATATCCATGCTCAATGCCTTCTACTATCTTGGCCACCTCAAGGAAGACTGGTTACCCACGAAGGGCCGAATTAAAATGTCATTTCCTTTGTGGTACTATAGTAGGTTGATTGTAAAAGTGACCCAAATTATAGTCCTACCTTCACCTACAAAAGCTACCACCTTGGCTATGCAACTCAGCAGCACTTTTCATCAAAAGGCAGAGTCTGTGTCCATTCCCTCTGACTACTGGCCAGTTTTGTGAGTTGCTCTGGCCAACTGATTATGTGCCAGTTCTGATCCTAGACCTCCAAGGGCCCGGTGTACTTCTGCTTGCTCCTGGAAGGGTGCCTTGCCATGAGAAAAAGTCCAGACTAAACTGCTAAGGGAGGAGAAACCACCAGAGAGGAGTCTTCCAAACCAGTTAAATCTGTTTTAGACCAGCTTATGGCCAGTTGACCCCTCAATACCTGAAATGGGCTTGTGAACACATGCAGAAACACATTTGTTCCCAAGCTATAGCGAACTGTAGACTCAGGAGTAAAAATACTCAAAACCAGAAAATCCTAGCTGGTCCGAAGACTGAGGCTCCTGAGTTTTATGATAACTTCGTTCTGTATTTGTTACCTAACAGAAATATGGCATCCCAAGAGTGCTAGTGGTAAAAGAATCCCCCTGCCAATGCAGAAGACTCAAGAGACTGGCATTCGATCCCTGGGTTGGGAAGATCCCCTGGAGAAGGGAATGGCAACCCACCCCTGTATTCTTGCCTGGAGAATCCCAGAGACAGAGGAGCCTGGTGGGCTATGGTCCATGGTGTCGCAGAGTTGGACATGACTAAAGCAACTTAGCACGCACACATACTAACCTGCAAGTCTCTAATAACATATTTCACCACATCTTCTGTGTTCCCAAAGTTCCTGTTAGCATAATGCACATCCCCTCATAGAACAGTTAAGCACAGGCATATCCTCAGTCATGAGCTTCTCAAAGACTACATCATAATCATCTTTTGTTTTCCCCCGGCTTCTAATATGTTGTATATAGATAGATGCCTGATACATGTTGAGTAAAAATGAGCATGAAGTATAATTTCAGAAAACACAAGAAAAGGGTGCTTAAAACTTGTGCAAGATGAAATGACTGTTCCACTTGGGAGGCAACACAGGCACCATGCAGGCAAGAAAGTAGGCAAGGAGGTCCATCTTATGGCAAACAGATAAGCAGGGTTAGGAGAAACAGGCATGGCCCTAAATAAGAGAAGGGAAAGTATTTCTGACATGGAAATTTAGGCAATATGACTACGTGACTTTAGCAAGAAGTGAGAGCTGACTGAACTGGACAGTCTAAAGCTTTGAATGTAAAAGTGACTTAAAACAGAGAGAGTTCTCTTGGAGGAGTGACTTATTGATACCTAGACAAGGAATTTGGCTACAGAACTAAAGAGAATCAACACAGTAGTAGATCTGTATTTCTAACAAATGAAGTGATAATAAATACATCTCTAAAGACATGAGGGTTCTCTTCTACTCCCAGATAAGAGCTAAAGTGAGTACAACCAAGAGTAAAGGCAATAAACCTATTTCAGGGAGAGAGGTGTGTTGCTCGCTTGGAGTTGCTATTCCACTGCAGCATATCGCTGATCTTTTTCTATGAGACAGGTCTCCAAAAATCATGCTCTGAATGTGCTAGATAATCTGTTCTGCCCACTAGGAGCTGTGAAAAATATACCATTTCAGAAATTAGCTCCTTTAATGAATAAACAAAAATCATGTGACACACTGTATTGCAGAGGTCTGGAACTGAATCCACAATATCTCTGAGATATCTGCCTGCAGAGAGTTCTTAATATTTGTTTAGTTTGACAAGCTTTTTGAACTTTCCATACATTCAAAATTCATGGCTCCTCTGTCCATGGGGATTCTCCAGGCAAGAAGACTGGAGTGGGTTGCCATGCCCTCCTCCAGGGAGTCTTCCCAACCCAGGGATTGAACCTAGGTCTCTGCACTGCAGGTGGTTTCTTTATCATCTGAGCCACCAGGGAAGGCCTGCATAAATGCACTCATGGAATTTTTTGTGAATGCTTTTGTTCAAAAATGTTTGTGAGATTCATTCATGTTACTGCATTAGAATACAGTTCCCTCATTTTCATGGTTGTATGAAATTCCCTCATTAGTACAACAGGTGTTAGTTACCCATTATGTTGATGATCATTTGCATTTTTCTCAGTGTGGGGCTACGATGAGCAAGGTTGTAATGAACATTCTTACACGTGTATCCCAGTGTACACGTGTACTACTTTCCTTAACACATGACTGAATCAGAAGATTATATTCATTTTCAACATCATCAGATAATCACAATACTTTGAAAAATTAGTTGTGCCAATTCACACTTCCATCATCAGAGTTCTGGTTCCTCCACATCCTAGTCTACATCCAATATTAGAGTTATTCCTTTTGCTTTTTGGATAAATGTATAGTGGTATCTCATTGTAGTTTTAATTTCTATATCCTTGATAATCAACAGGCTTGAGTACTTACTTGTTTCTTGGCATTTATCATTTTTGGGAAGTTTTTTATTCAAAACTTTTCTATTGGGCTGTCAGCTTTTTTTAAGGCATGCATTATATTGATATATTCTAGGTATCTGTTCCTCATTGGATACTGTTGTGTTACCAATATATGTTCCCAATTTGTGGCTTGCTTAACATTTTATAATCAGAAGTTTTATTTAAACCTATCATTCTTATGTAGCGTATACGTTTTGTGTTTTATTTGGAGATTGTATTTTCAATCTGTTTTTCTAATTAACTGAAAAAAATTAGGTTTACTCTAAGTCATATGAAATAGGACTGGAAGAAAAATTGTCATACTGTATTACCTCTAACCCAGAGAGCTACACTATTATCATAAGCAATATCCAATTGTAATTTGAAGATATAATTTAGAAATACAAACAAATACTTTTCAGAGTTGCAATCTTTAGAACTTAGAGCCACAGAGACGAAATATACAGTGGGTAGTTAAATACGATATATACTTGATGCTAAATTACAGTTTTTTGGAGGGAACAGAGTGCCAGAATATGACTTAATAGCTGTAAAACCTTTAAAGGTGAAAATAGTGTGACTGATTAGAAAGCAGAAGATCTGGTAGTTAAGTCCCATGATATAACCCTAGAGTCTTTCTTCACACTACTCTCTATTATTATGTGCACATAATTATACTTTGAAAAGGATTTTTAGCTTTTACGTGTATTTGGATATGTTGACTACAAAACAGTAGGGTCCATTTTATTAAATGTACAAAGAAGTATACATCATTACGTTTTAATGGAATGATTTTTTTTTTTTTGAGGCTATTCAGGTATTTAGAAAATGCTGCTGCTTCTCAAATTTTCAATGCATTTTTGGGATTACATTCACAACAATATAAATTGTATATACTTAAGGCATTAGTTTATTATCTCAGACTTCCCTGGTGGTCCAGTGGTTAAGAATCTGCCTGCTAATAAGGAAACACAGGTTTAATCCCTGGTCCAGAAAGATTTCACATGTCACAGGGCAACTAAGCCTGTGCACCACAACTACTGAGCCTGTGCTCTAGAGAACATGCTCCAGAAAAAGAGAAGCCACCTCAATGAGAAGCCCACGCACCACAACTCGAGACCAGACCCTGCTCACAACTACAGAAAGCCTGTGCCCAGCAAAGAAGAGCCAGTGCAGTCAAAAATAAATTTTAAAAATAGTTTTTAAAAAAGAAATTTAAGAACCTAATCTCATTTTTATAAACAAAATATATATTTTGTATGAAAATTTTTTAGGTATCATTGACATTCAATAATATGCATGTATTTTAAGTGTGCCCTCAGAGTTTTGACAAATATATATATATATATATGCTCATACATCCACCACTGGATACCCACCAGTGAGTGCCATTCTGTTGTTGGATATATATTTCCATTTCCAGGCTTTTGCCATTACAAATAAAGCTCTTTATGGACTTTCATGGACAAATTTTTAGATATGTGTTCATTTCTCTTGCACCATTTTACATTTCTACAGCAATGGATGGGAGCTCTAGTTGCTCCACATCCTCAGCAACGCATGTGATGTTGAACATGGTCTTCAGTGTCTGATCAAATCTTTGCCATGGGTCCGTCTTCCTACTGGGTTTTGAGAATTGTCTTTAGACATGTTCATCTACTTTGTTGCCTATTTTAGATGTGTAAGTATATAAAACTAAACTGAAATATTAGAATTCTATAGTATTGAGGTGGTAAAGAGAAACCAGAAGTAATAGTCACAAATGCAGGATAATAGTTTCCTTGGGAAAGTGAAAGTCACTCAGTTGTGTCCGACTCTTTACAATCCCATGGACTATAGCCTGCCATGTTTTTCTGTCCATAGAATTCTCCAGGCAAGAATACTAAAGTGGCTGCTGCTGCTGCTAAGTCACTTCAGTCATGTCCAACTCTGTGTGACCCCATAGACAGCAGCCCACCAGGCTCTCCCATCTCTGGGCTAGCCATTCCCTTCTCGAGGGGATATCCCCAGCCCAGGGATGGAACCTGGGTCTCCTGCATTGCAGGAGGATTTTTATTCTTTGGGCCACCAGGGAAGCCCAGGAAACAGGGAAAAATATTGAGCAAGGCACTTGAGGATTTCTGAGAATGCAGGCAGCCTTCAATTTCTTGAATGGGGAAGAGAATATACTTCATATAGTTTTTCTAGTAACTATACATGCTTTATAAATGTATGTAAATTTCCCATTTTAAAACATGTTTAATGAAGAAACTAATAAAAATAAAACCAAGAGATCCAGACCAACTTTACTATTAAAAAAAATCAGTGCTTTGGCTAGAACCATGAAGCATTGCTGGAGAAAAAGGTAAGAGAAATGTATTGCAGTCACAATGAATGATAAGTCACTAAAGAACAAAAAACAAAAACACGAAAATACTCACTATCCAGAAAACATCATCATATTATATGAAAGCAAATCAACATAGAAGTATTTACTTCACATGCCTTGGGAATTTTAAATTTTCCACTTTTGATGTTTATGAGAAGTGGCTCTACTTATCCAAAATAAATTACATGATCATTCTATATTTTTGCATTGCAAGAAATTTAATTTAATAAATACTTAGGTAATAAAGTACTCTAACAAGAATGGAAAATTAAGGTAAATCTGAGGGTATAGCAACAAAATTTGACTGCTAACTTACGAGATGACAAACAGTTCTATCGACAAGCAAAGGTTTAAGCCCAAAGTGCGGCGACTTTGGTATAACTAAATCAAATCCCTTATTATACAATGAAAGTGAGAAATAGATTTAAGGGACTAGATCTAATACAGTGCCTGCTGAACTATGGACAGAGGTTCATGACATTGTACGAGACAGGGATTGAGACCATTCCCAAGAAAAAGAAATGCAAAAGGTCAAAATGGCTCTCTGAGGAAGCCTTACAAATAGCTGTGAAAAGAGAAGCGAAAAGCAATGGAGAAAAGGAAAGATAAGCATCTGAATGTAGAGTTCCAAAAAATAGCAAGGAGAGATAAGAAAGCCTTCCTCAGTGATTAATGAGAAGAACAGAGGATAACAACAGAATGGGAAAGACTAGAGATCTCAAGAAAATTAAGACATACCAAGGGAACATTTCAAGCAAAGACGGGCTCAATAAAGGACAGAAGTGGTATGGACCTAACAGAAGCAGAAGATAAGAAGAAGAGGTGGCAAGAATACACAGAAGAACTGTACAAAAAAG
>SJYV01025391.1:36637-62762 GCA_006410875.1 Neotragus pygmaeus
ATTATAGAGCCAATGGAGTAACAGTTTTCTTTCATCTCGGCCTCAGTGACTGAATATTAGTGGTTGTCAAATATACACAAAATAATTTTTCTCCCTTTACATTCTCACAGCTTTAACATCAAATAAAAATTCCCCTGAATCCTGTTGAGAATCTAAACACACCAGTACCTCTGTATACCTCCTGCCTAAACCACCCAGGATTTAAAGATGTGATCAGTCAGCCACTTTGACTGAGCATTCATATCTGAAGGAAGTAAAAGCAAAGAGCAGAAACAATTTGAATGGTTCCCAATCTTTAAAAAGGGACTTCATATCTGCCATTTTATGTTCCTTGATTCTTTGGGGAGGGATAATTTGTTTTATGTAAGTATCACAAAAATATATGTAAATACCTGCAATTCAGTGTGAATATATGATGTTATGTACAATAAAGCTCAGTTGGGATTTAGTGGATTCTAACATTTTTTAATTGCATATTCCCAAGGAAGAAATGTATCCTAAGAATACTGCTTATTAATCAGTATATATTAACATCCAATGTAAAAACATTTTACAATTTATAATACTCACACCACTTAGAGAAACTTATAACTTTAAAAAAAAAACATATTTTATGCTTACTGTTAAAATAGTCCATGAAGCTGTTTTTCTCTTTCACTTAACACAGCGGGCCTAAGTATTAAGAGAGTCTATCTTGGTATGTAAAAACATTCCAGACTACACGTGCAGGCAACGTGATCAGCACAGCTGAGATTGTCCAGAAAGACACTGTATGCCGGTAAGTGGAGCGGCTGCCCTGGAGAGTCAGGTAAAGGAATGGCTGTCTTCATCCTTCGGGAACTCAGGTCCCTATGTGGAGAGATGTGTCCCCATGGAAACACTATAACGCAACACTGGAAAAACAGGTGTCCTAGATAACATAGTCAGCTGTAGGGGGAGAATGACTTGGGGTTTTGAAGGGTAAAGAAAGGTCACTGAGCAAAGAGAACTATCAAGGCACTGTAGATTGGATGGGCTGTGTAACCAAGAGTAGAGCATGGGACAGCGCCCCTCAGAGGACAAACAAGTGAACTGGTGTCACCAAAGTGAAGAATTCTCACAAGAGGCAGCAGATGGTGCAAGACTCCAAGGGCGGTAGTCCACTAGCACCCAGACACAAGACACTGAGCTGCTGACTTCACCCCCTCCCCCTCAGAGTTGTTTTGTCTTTAATGTACCCTTGTGCTGGCTCCAGGAAAGGCTAATAAACCAACCTAAAATTCCACACAAATCCCTGCACATTTGAACTTTTGTTGGGGAAGATGTCCAGAAGAATTTGCACTTCATAACCTGAACAAATAGGTGATTGATATGAGGAGTCCAATTTGCAGGAAGATGAACAATTTTATTTTAGACATGCTTTATTTGAGATGGCAATGAGATATTCAAGCAATAATGTCCCTCAAAGTGTTTGGAGATAAGGGATAAAGCATAAGATGAGGACTAGACTAGAACTTTCATTACAGGGAGACTTAAAAGAGCTGAATCCTGGAAGATATGGACAGATATGATGAAATCCTACCTTACTCTAGAAGAATACCAGGATGGCTTTTTTTGTCACAGTTGGCAGACTATATTTCTCAGTCTCATAGAAAGGAGAGGCATGTTTTAATAACTATAGCTTCATACAGACACCCTTTCGCTACTGTTGCCGTCGACAGCTATCAGAAATCTACCTAGCATCATGACACACCAACTCTAAAGAGGTTTCCGTGTAATGCTGGTGAACTGTTAAGCTTCCCTAACCACTCAGAAAAGCATGTCACTAAGTTCCTATGTATAGTTAATAAGAGGCAACACTGTAGCCAGTGTTCCCTTTATGCAATTGCCTGGTAAAAGGCCACCTAAACACATGTTGCCTGCGCTGGTCACATTCTCATTCCACTGCCCCTTCTCCTTTGGTTCAATGGCTTCAGTCTGGGCCATTCAGTCCAGGCCTAAGCACAGCAGAAATCAGCACACCGACAGATACTTAGAGATAAGCTTAGGTGTACCTCTGTATCACTTCCCAGGGAATACCACAAAACCGGAGGATTCAGAGGACCACAGACCCACACACACATCCTCTCTCCTGCAGCTCAGTCCCATCTTTAGGTTTGAACCAAGCTAATTTCTAAACAAGGTAAAGCATATCTTTAAGCCTCCAGGCTGTTTTTCCCTGAGACAGTTTATGATTTCTTCTTCCCTCTCAATATTTCTAAACAGAAGAACATAAGATCTTTTTGTGAATATTCTTTTTGATTTAAAGTTTTCCTTTTCAGGTTCTACAAAGAGCTGCCATCTCTATAAGGAGAATTTATTATACATCAGTGTTATTCTGAAGTACAATAGGAGCTGATTTCTTAGAAATTCAAGCACTGGAAAAGTCATTGTGAAAACGGGGACTAAGCACACTTATTTTCAGTATTCTAAATACTGGAATAGTTCCCAAAGAATGGATTTTATTGCTGTAATTACAAAGTAAAGATAATTATACGAAAGTGTTGTTAAACCAAGAGTATGAATTACCATCACGGTGTGTCCAAACAAGTGCAGGCCTGACATACAGAGTAAACAGATATGCAAAGAAATTTGACTTTATCTTCAGGAGGGCCTTGTTGAGGCATTATTACTTCAAACCAGCTTTCATTTACAATAAGCAATGATCATGAACAACCATAAATACAACATTAATTTGGATACAAAACATTTTTTTAATCTAAATTATAAACAAAAAAAGACAAAGTACTATCAACGTGGGTATGTAGCTCACCTGTCCCCTACTATTCCCTCACAGGAGCCTTAGCCCCACCTAGACTCATCTATTCATTATCCTCAAAACACATTTTGCAAATTCCTTTTTTCCATTTTGACTAAATCGTTACCTGTCCTTAAAAGCATTAAGTATCTGCTCATCCCTTCTGCGACCAGCCACAGAGAACCCTCTAGTCTCTGAACTCATGTTACAATGAGTTCATGCTGCCTTGTATTATCATTGTAAATATACTATCTTCCTAGATAACTTTTTTTAAACAGGCAGGGTCTATGGCTGTCGCTTTTCTAGTTACCGTACTATACCTTCCACAGCGTGTCATGCTTTGTAGATACTTAGTATTTGTTGACTGCCAAACAGTCGGCACAGTTCTTTTGCTCCAAATGGGTGAGCTGGTACAATGATTAGGGTTCTGACAAAAACAGAGGGCATTCTCCAATGGGGTAATGCAAGAGAATTTAGTGAAGAGTCTACTTATAAAAAGCATGGGCAAGGTTTATGGAAACCAGAAAGGAACAGTGGAGTGTGCCCGGTCTAGTATCAATAATCAACCTCTCCCTGAAAGGCAAGGAGAGGGTTCCCTGATAAGAGACACGGCAGTGGAAAAGAGATAGCCAGCCAGCCTGGCAGGGAGGGAGCCAGGACACTGACGAATCATCCTTTTCCTCTGCCCTGTGTTCTCCCTTCAGTACACCACCCCTTGACTGAATAGTTCTCGCAGCCAGGAGGGCCAGGGAACCTGTTAAGGCAGCACAGAAGGGCCACTGCCCTTCCTCGACAAGGGTGGTGAGGACGGGTAAGTAAGGAGTGTGCTTGGAAAGACAAACAGCAGACAGACAGCTGAGACAGTGTGAGAGCAGTATTTCAACCGCAGGCACTGGCTTCAGACAGCCTACATGCCTATCTTACATCCACCGTTCGGGGAATACCACTGAACCTTTCTAATACTGGTTTCCTCACCTGATAAAAATGACAATACTACTTATCTTTACAAAGAGTATCATGGACACAATTTTATTATATGTCAAAGTATGTTCCACAGTGCCTGGTACAAACTAAGTACCGTAATAAAGTAATTATTAACAGTATTAACATCTATTTGCATCTTTATGAATCCTAGAAATTCTGTTCTAGAAATTGCGGTCTTCAATTTACAGTCACTCCTGGGAATACCTGGTTTCTATGTTCTGCCTCACCTCCTGCTCCAAATGCCTATCTGCATCACACTTGAAGACTACATTTAAAATGCTATCCTCCAACCTCCATCATAAACAGATTTTTGCTGTTCAGCTTCCCCAATCCTGACCCCAAGACCTGGTTCCCAAAGGCTCCCTGCCCACCCTCGTTAGAGTTTCTGGGCTACCGTGGGTACCAATCTGTCATGGCCAGCAGGCTAGGATTTACTGGCATTCCCAGTTTATGGATCATCAAGCCAGTCTCAAAAGGGTTACAAGACACTTGCCCAAGGATTTGACAGATGATCACCCAACTAGTCAGGGAAGAAACTAAAGACCAAATAAAGAATGACAAACTGGATCCTAGAATGAAAGGATGATACTCCTAGGCTCAAGGGAGTCTGAAATTCTGCAAAACACAGGCTGCTATATGTATATATGTGATCATTCACATCAGGGTTCACACTATCATACGAAGAAGCATCTACAAAGAATACAAGCATGAAGTATAATTAACACATAGTCATTTAAAGGTCAAAATAATCTCAGCATAGTTTCTGATGGCATAGCCAATGGAATAATAATTTGTTACATTCTCTTCAAACAACTGACAAAAATACCACTTCCAAAGTCCAGTTCATTCTAGATAACAAAATTACACTTAGCTAAAGTCAGTTTAAATAGATAGTGAACAAAAATACTCAATGTGTGAAAATCAATTCACCACATTGTAGTGTTACATCTCAGCTCCTCAGCTATGTATCTGCACATGACCACATTCATTCAGAAACAGTGGCATGCCTAATGACTACTATATAAAGTAGTAGATGATCTCTATGACATCATTTTAGTAAACTTGTAGGGTTGCTAAGCAACGCATGCTCTTTGCTAGGGAACAGCAGACTTATCTATTTGTACATCCCAGATACACAGTAGATTCCCAACCATGAAACCTGGCTATAACATCTTCTTCTGAAGTACACAAGTCATAATCTTTATAGATTGAGACCACTGCTTGATAACCAAGGATCGAACTTTACCATTCAAAAAAAACCTAGTTACAGCTTTATTAACATAGGGCTTTGAAATTTTATACCTTATTATCAGGAATAATACCAGAAAAAAGAAAAAAAAAACTAGGAAATCAAATTCCATTTTCCTCTGCCACCTTCCAACCACGACTTCTCCCTGCCAGGATCTCTCCTGACCCCACACCTCGTCTACACCCATCTCCTTAGCCTCACTGCAGTAAAACGCTCCGTTTCCTGTCCAAAAACCACGGGGCTTTCCAAAGCAGAGACCTCAACTATTTAGAAGCTTAATGGAAATATTAAACCTCCAAAAAAAAATGTGCAACGTATATTGTAGGGGGAGAGAGGGAGGCAGGGGAGAAATTACACAAAAGAGAAAACTAACCAATTTGCTAACAGTATCATAAAGTATTACAGCCTCCATATCCAGGAATGTAAATCAAGAGTTATAAAAATATTACTATAACCTAGTTACTTTACTCCTGGGATTCTAATTTAAAGAAGCAATCCAAAACATAAAAAATCTATGTGTATAAAAAATGTTCACCCCAAGTGTTTGCAAGGGTAAAATATTAGAAATTGGTAAACATATAATAATAGAAGAACCGTTAAACTTGTTATACACATATCTTAGAACTTATGCATTCTTTAAACTGATGGTTATATTAAAGCTAGAGGTATGTTAAATCTGGAATGAAATATAATAAACTGTTAACCATAGGACAGGAATGCAATACTTGGGTATTCTGTAAAATCTTGAATAATGAAACTCTCTACCTTTAAAAATTATTACATTTTACCTACTGAGAACAAAGCAATAAACTTAATAAAGTTTGTCTTTCAGTGTTACTTATAATTTCTATGAAAGGACATACAAAGTATTTCTGACATCGCAAATGTATTGGGCATGAGCCTAAAAAACAACAAAAATGTGCTGTAGATCCCTGTACAAACCTCTATGGAAATGAGATCAGGAGACAAAAACCACTTGAATAACAGTGATCATAAAAAGTAACAGGGTTATCTATTTCCTTTTTTTCTCAAAGTTGTGTAATATTATTCTTTTATTTCATATTAGAAAGATTTAAGAATAGCAACAATTTTTAACACCACATAGAAACAGAGTTGTTGGTAAAATGCAAATGAACTTGATGAATGTCTATACAGAGATACTGTAAAAGGATTTTATCAATAAAAGGGGAGGCTGTATAGAGAACACCATTGCCAACTGCAAAGTTTCGCTAAAGTGAAGTAGAATGTAGTTGTACATAATCAAGTGTGAGTTTTAGAAAATTATCACAGACACACGGAAAGTTAGAAAGGAAGTGAAGCCCAAGATATCAAGGCTAGAGTAATTTAAGGCTAAACTCAAGGCCTTAAGAGCACTAGATGGCAAGTGCTCTTTTTATTAGCTTATAAAAATGGGGACCTGAAGGCAGAACCAAGGAAGTACTAGTAGTTAGTAAAGCATCTGGCCATTTTTCTATTTGATCTCGAGCAGAAAAACAAAGCACCAAGATAGAAAAGGTGCTTTGAAAAATTAGAGTATTTTACAACATACAGTCAATAACAGCAAAAAAATAAATAAATAAATACTTTTAGAGTCTTACCTAAGAAAGACCCTTGATGAGCCTAGCATCAAACACCTAGCACTTGTCATCAGCTAGCGAACTTGACCTGGACTTGCCGTTTGTTTCCACGCTGTGATGTTAACACTCTACAGTGAAATCCTATCAAGGGAAAGGTTATATATACACACAGAGGTAGATTCCAGGGTCTAGAGTGCTCCATGACACTGGATAAGAGAAACGAGGAGTCATCAGTAAGTCATCAGGGAAGGAACAAGGAACAAGCTTTAATGTAAAATTCTCCTCTCGTTTGAGCCTCCTTTCTATACCCACTTTGTAACATTTTATGTGTGTGTCCACATGGATGTGCTTAGTTACTCAATCACATCTGACTCTTTGTGACCCTTTGGACTGTAGTCCCCTACGTTCTTCTGTCCATGGGATTCTCCAGACAAGAACACAGGGGTGGATTGCCACTCTCTTCTCGGGGGATCTTCCCAGCCCAGGGATCAGACTCACGTTCCCTCTGTCTCTTGCATATTCTTTGCCTGCTGAACCATTGGGGAAGCCTTTGTAATGCTATAAACAAAAATATGTAATATTTAAGCCAAATGAATATTAAACTATCAACTAGTCATTTCAGAAGAAGCCTACACACATATACATTTAACTATAGAGATAAAATAATTAAGAAGGATATTCAAGCACCATATATATAAATGTACACATACCCTGCAAGAATAAACAAATCTTGCCAAAAAAGCTAATCAAAATCCAATGGTCAAAGACTCTAATCTTTTTAATAAGCTGGGAAGGTGACTTCTATGATGATATGTTAGCAATTTATATAGATTTTCACATATATTATCTTCCATAAAAAGACTGAGAGGTAAATTATTGCCTTCATTTTACAAGACAAGGAAACAAGTGACAGGTAAATTGGCAGAGCCAGACCTCAGTCCCATATCCCTCCTCTCTCTCTCTAGTAACCTGTCTTTAACACCTCCCTGTAATGATATGATTCATGGGACACTCCCCAGGCTTCAAAACTTATGAATCAGTGCTCTATCTATCTTAAGCAAGAACACACACCATTCCAAACATATGTTAATTCTTTAGGAAGTACGTTGAAGAAAAGAGATGCAAAAAATATAAAAGCAAATTTATACCATATAATCCTAAATTTTTGTTAGAAATATCAACATAAACTCAAGAGGAACACATGCTCTTTTTTTCCATTGGGGAAAAAAGCTAGATACAGTGATCAACCAAGTAATAATAATTGCTTCCAAATCAGGGTTTTCAAAATACTATTTCCCACTAAAAGAAACCAGGGCTCCATGGAGAACAGTGGATCCTAGTCTGGGGAAGGAAATGTACAAGCTGAGCCTGGAAGATTTTGTCATAGCAGAGAGCAAGGAACCCTTCAAAAACTGTCAGCCTGAAGTGGCACCTACTGGCTGAAAGATAAGGAAACTGGAGCAAACAGAATAATAGTCCTTAAACAAACCAAGATCAAAAGGCTTTAAACCCATGTGCTCATAACATGCATATGCAGTGAGAAGGTGCCTAGTCTCCTTCACGGATTCTAGAAGGAACCAATCCAATTTCCTGAAAACTAGCGGGAAAATAAAATAATCAAGCATTGAATTTGCCTTTCCTCTACAACCTGTCTTCTATCAGTCCCTCAGGGTACGCAAATACTTGAGGACAATCTCTTTAGTACTATCCCCATTAAGAAAATAAGAAAGGGTAATGGACTACTCCCATTTTGCAAACCCATAATGAAACAGCTCTAGGAAGATATCTGTAGCCACTAACAAAGTGAAATAACTATATTATGTAATTCCTGGAGTGCAGAAAACAGCTACGAAACAGTCCTTCCCTCCCCTACAAAAATTTGAGGTTCTAGATGTGAGTATCAGTTTACATTAATAAAGAGACCAGAAAAATATGTTAAACATCACTAGGGAATGAAATTGGCAAAACACAGACTATAGAGAACAACAGAACCAATAATCTTGTTTCTTCGACAGATAAACTGCTAGAACAAAGAGAAGTAAAGAGGACTCCTACATGGAAGACTTAAGAGACATGAACCACGTGTGATGCATGGGCCTTATTTGAATCCTGATTCAGGAAAACTATAGAAATATATTTATGAGTAAAAAGTGAAAGTGTTAGTCACTCAGTAGTGTCTTTCTGTGACCCCCATGAACTGGAGCCTGTCAGGCTCCTCTGTCCATGGAATTCTCCAGGCAAGAATACTGGAGAGAGTTCCATTCCCTTCACCAGGGGCTCTTCCTGACCCAGGAACCGAGCACTGAAGCTAGATTCATTACCATCAACGCCACCAGGGAAGTCCACATTGACAACCAGTAAAATTTAAACTTTGACCTAGAAATTCATGCTATTAAACTGTTAATTACTTTTAGGATGATAATGACACAGTAATATTTTTCAAAGAACCCTCAGAGATACATGGAGAAATATTTAGAATGAAATCCAACATGTGGGATTTGCTTCAAAATAAGCCAAATGATGGACATGGTTTATATCCAAAGTAAGGAAGTGATTATGTAGGATGAGGCTCTCGTCTACCTTCTGTGTATGTTTGAAATGCAATGAAATACACAATTAGACATAACAGAATTTAAATTACAGGATTAGAATGAGCTTGAATGAGATACTTCATGCAAAGTTTAGAATGAAATCTAGCCCAGAATGAGCCAAACAGGTATGGATAATTGCTGCTGCTGCTGCTGCTACTCATGCTGCTACAGTTACTCTGAATGCAATACGATTGCTGGGAACACCAGTCATGAACGAGAATAAAGAGTATGTTAAAAGTTACAGAAACACCACAGAGGAGGTAGAGACAGTCATCTATCAGTAGCTAATGCTGAAGGAATGGAAGGAGTACTCATGCGACTTGACTGTAAATGTGATGCCTGAACAAGGTTTTGGGAGATGAATTCACGGGGGTGATCCCAACCAGAGCAAAAACACAAAGGAGAAAGTAAGAGTTCACACAAACAGAAAAGCCAATCACTTTGCAGAAGCATGAGATACAAACATTTAAAACAGAGTAGGCAGGGGGAAACTTTCTAATTCCCAGAAAGCTAATTTTGTTGCTGTGTGTTCTGATTGACAGACTTTTCAAAGGACACCATCTCTCCACTTGAAGTTTTCTTTAGGATTTCAAAGTCACTATCCTATTCTTTTCTCCTTGCTTCTCTCTGAGCAGCTATAAGTTTGATCATCTCTTTTGTTCTCTGAAAGCTTTGGAGGATATCCAACTTCATGAGGACTTTCCGAAACAAGTTCAGACAATGAGAAGTATATCCTATTGGAACTGTATACAGATATTTACCAATTATTATCATCCATCTTCTAAGTATATGTACTGTTAGGCAAATACATAACCACCCTATCATATATATTCTGCAACTGGTACACAACACAGGATGTATGTTTTTTCCTACTAAACAAACAAGAGGCTTCCCTGGTGGCTCAGCAGTAAAGAATCCCCTGCAATACCAGGGGACTGCCTGCAATGCAGGAGACATAGGTTCCTGCATTTTTTTCTCCTGGAAGTTTCTCCATGGGTTCCTGGTTTTTTCTCCAGGAAGATCCCCTGGAGAAAAAAATGGCAACCCACTCCAATACTCTTTCCTGGAGAATTCTATGGACAGAGGAGCCTGGCGGGCTACAGTCCATGGGGTCGCAAGTGTCAGACACGACTTAGCAACTAAGCAAAAAAAAGTTTTTTAAAAACAATCACAAAACAACTTCCTCCACATAAATTTGTCCAGTCAGGATGTCAATATGTTAATTTCCCATCCACAGATAACATCACCAATGCACATTCAAAGTTCTAAAGAACAGGGTTCCAAGACAATCTCCTGAGTAGTTAGATGATCATGAAAGTGAAAGTCACTTAGTCATGTCCAACTCTTTGCAATTCCATGGACTATACAGTCTACAGAATTCTCTAGGCCAGAATACTGCAGTGGTTAGCCTTCCCCTTCTCCAGGAGATCTCCCCAACACAGAGATCAATTCCAGGTCTCCTGCATTGCAGGCGGATTCTTTACCATCTGAGCTACAAGGGAAGCCCATTAGATGATCTTAGTGGCCTTAAAAGATACACTGGAAAGGTTTTAGTTATAGAAAGATGAATCAAAAATATGATGGCATTAAAGACAGATTAACTTTCACTAACTTTGAAAGTCAGACGGTCAAAAATGAACTGATCAGTTTTGAATATAGTTGCTACATGCTTATGTGCAGTTAACTTAAGAATGCTGATTGAATGGCTCTTTATAGACAAGAATCAAAAGAAAGACTTCAAAACCGTTTTTTAAAAAGCTGTTTTCCTGGCCTCCCCAAGGTTATACATTTATGCATCATTCTTAAGGGTATATTAAATTTTTGTAAATATATTTGCTAATCCTACTTGTTCACCAACATTACCAACAGTCCCAACAGAACCTATTCCACAGGCTAAAAATGGAACTAAATTTCTCTATAAAGTAAAAAAAAAAGACTGGAATTTAAGTCCAAGTCTATTAACATCATAGACACTTAGCCAGGGCATTTCCTAAGATGATCCTAAGGTGGGGGTAGGGGGGAGGTAGAATGCATTGCAATGTCCCTTGGGCTTCAGAGGAAGGGTTGATATTTAAAATTCAAAAATTTTGCTCAAGGCAGACAAGTTAGATATATACATAAACATCGAGATTACAAAATTTATGAATAGCAAAGAGTTTCCAAAACTGCAGGCAAGAATAACTAAGAGACACTATAGTTTTAAATGAGGTGCTATTGTACAATCTTTAAATAGTGATAGAAATATTCTGCATCTTGGTAAGTTTGAGTTAAAATGGTGTAAACTTTTGTCATATCTCAGCTAATGTATGCTTAAGATTTGTGAATTCTATCACTAAACTTTAAATATATAAATACTGAAAACAAAACAAAAAGTATTGAACTCAGTGATTTTCATATTAAACATATGCAATTTACTTTGAAACACATCAACATACGATAGGTTAATAGGTGGACTCTAGATGCTAGTTATATTGATGTTCTTGTAAAAGTCCTTTAAATTTGCTCTACTTTTGATAATTTCATCAGAAAATGTTGGGGGGAAATCTGATTACCCTAAAATGGGAGTGAGAGAAAGCGAGGTAGCAAAATATGCACATAAATTTTACTTCATTATTACAGAAAAGTTTTTTTCCCCCAATGTATTTATTTATTTGGCTCCAACAGGTCTTAGTTGTGGCATGTGGGTTCTGTTTCTTTCTTTTTTTTTTTTTAAGTTGTGTCATGTGGGATCTTGTTCCTTGACCAGGGGTCAAACCCAGGCTCCCTGCATTGGGTGCACAAAGTCTCAGCCACTGACCCACCAGGGAAGTCCCTCAGTTTTATAAAGTTTAATTGGATTTAGTAAACTTTGAGAGAAGAGAATTACTTTTAAGAATCAAAAAATACAGAGAAGGAAAAGAGGATATTTACTCTAGATTTTTACATCTTTTTTTATAGCTTCATGTTGCTAACAGGTATGTTTTTCTTTTGAGTTTATTTTTCTAATACGTAAAGAAGAAATCTGTAAATCATATACATCTTTTACCTGTATCCAAATAAAATTACCATGTCCACTTCAGGAGTACTTCTAACAGCATATCAAACATTGCTCCTGGAAACGTCTGCCACAGCACTAGCAACTGAATGTGGAATCAAAGTTACAGTGTTTCTAAGTAGACTCACAGAAAAAATAAGAATAAAGAGAATGGCCAAGGATGCACGCCTAAACTGATTTGCCAAACATGCAATATGGTGCCAATTTCCTCTGTAGGCATAGGCGGGCTCCTCAGAACTCTGCTGCCCACTTATCTGAACTCACCGAGATTGTCTACCTGTGGGCGTTACTACTTCAAGTTGTCCGTTGCCCAAATTAGTTTTATAAGGTCAGGTCAATTTTTTTCAAACTTTACTTTTTCCTGATATGGACTATCAAGTCTCTATGCCAAAAATATTAAAGCTGCCATTTATCTCACATAAAGAAAAGTATAATTTTGCATTCCATGATAATTAAAAATAGCTTTTCCTACATATCTAATTGAACCAATTTCAACTAAATTTTATAATTGTAAGCATATTTATACTCTCAGCAACCAAAATGCATGGAAAATAAAATAAGATAGTGAGAGGGTAACAGGCAGGAAGGCCAGGGGTCTCCAAACGGAGGGAAAAGCCTGCAAGTGTCAGACATTTTTTCTCTCTTAAGAGGCAGGAGGAAACAGACTAGTGATATTTTTTTTCCTTCTCTATACAAATTTAAAAGGAGGTTTCTCTTAAAATTCTGTGTTGCCATGATGATACCCGGTTTCACTTGAAGTTAACCATTGCCTTTTTCTTATGGAAATACTTGTCTTAAGCTATGCTAATGTACTATGCATTTACCCCAAACTCTGTCTTCAAGTCGGTCCGCCTTTTGGGCTCAGAACCTACTTGACAGACCAGTATGTTATACTTTGATATTGTTCCTCTAATCTATGTAAATGAAACTATTTGTATGGTGATCTGTCCTTCTTTAAGATTCAAGTTAATCATTTTATGGCCTAAGATAAACCATTTGGAGCCAAGGTTATCCCAAATTACATCTTATGGGTGAGGGGCCTGGGGCCATTCTAAGTTTTGAGACATTCCTTTCTTTTATTAACAGACTGCTGGTGACTATATAACATCCAGCTAAAGGCAGGGGGATACTCTTTCTGCCCCCTTCTGATGTCTATGTCAGAAGCTTTCTCTATCTCCTTTATACTTTAATAAAACTTTATTACACAAAAGCTCTGAGCAATCAAGCCTCGTCTCTGGCCCCGGATTGAATTCTTCTCCTCCGGAGGCCAAGAATCCCGGCGTCGTGATTCAACAACAACCTTTCAATAGCGCTATCAGTGAATCCTCATGTCCTCCTACAAAAGGGAAATTTTCATATTATGCTACATGCAAAAAGTACTTATACAACGTGAGAGTTCAAATTCAATAAAAGCTAAAAATCTGTAAGATAACCCATTCAAAAACAAAGGTTGGATAAGTCTATTGCACATGTCACTTTAAGCCACGAGTTGTAAACATGCTTAGAACTAATAGCAATGTATTGCTTTAATTAGACGGAAGGATTTAATTACTTGGAAGGAACAAAGCTAAGGCAGGCGAGAGATGTCTGAAATCAGCTGATACCCATGTTATCTCTTATTTATTACCTTGGTTACCTATTTGTCAAGAGACTTAGTGTAACTAAGTTAACAACAGCCTCTCAACCTGGCAAGGGCTGGTGGTGGCTTTCTATTGCACAGTCATAGTAACCTTCTCTGAATGAATGGTACATAGTCCTCTCTAGCTTGACTCTGATGGAGCTCGTTCCTCACTCCTCCCCACACAGTCACTGTGCTGGAGAACTGGTCCCTGCACTTCAGTAGATGGCACTCTCTCCTCTGACACAGCTGTCCAGGAGTTTCTGACGAGTAGAGAGCATGCAGGGCTTCCCAGGTGGTGCTAGCGGTAAAGAGACCACCTCCCAATGCAGGAGACAGAATACATGTGGGTTCGATTCCTGGATCAGGAAGATCCCCTGTGAAAAGGTATGGCAACCCACTCCAGTATTCTTGCCTGGAGAACCCCATGGACAGAAGAGCCCCATGGACAGACTATAGTCCATAGGGTTGCCAAGAGTCAGAGATGACTGAAGTGACTTAACCCACACATAGCCCTGGCATCATTATTTTTTATTTTTTGAATCCACGATTATGGCCCTGGCAAAGGATTCAACTCTATCTTAAAAATGACGACAAAAACAAGTTCAGACAAGAAGAAAATGTCTGCAAATTTTCTATTTAACAAAGGACTTATATCTAGAATATATAAAGAATTCTCAAAACGCAATGGTTAAAAAAAAAATCCAATTAGAGAATGGGTAAGGACATGAAGAAACATTTTACTGAAGGCAAATCAGCATATGAAAAGACATACAATATCACAAGTCTTTGCTGCTGCTGCTGCTAAGCCACTTCAGTCATGTTCGACTGTGTGTGACCCCATAGACAGCAGCCCACCAGGTCCCCTGTCCCTGGGATTCTCCAGGCAAGACGAGTGGGTTGCCATTTCCTTCCCAATGCACAAAGTGAAAAGTGAAAGTGAAGTCGCTCAGTCATGTCCAACTCTTAGCGACCCCATGGATTGTGGCCTGACAGGCTCCTCCACCCATGGGATTTTCCAGACAAGAGTACTGGAGTGGGGTGCCATTGCCTTCTCCGATTCTTTATGGAAATGCAAATTAAGTCCACAGGAGATAGCACACATACGCATACTTATACAACTTCCAAGACAAACAATATTGATAACACCAAATGCTGGTGAGGATGCAAAGACACTGGATCTTTTATACGCTGATGGAAAGAGTAAAACTACTCCAACAGCTTGATAGTTTAAAAACTGAATGCACACTTAACATACGGTCCAGCAATGACAATCCTGGACATTATTGCCATAGAAATGAAAACTCTGTCAGTTGTCCACACAAAACCTGTACATGATTGTTCATACCAGCTTTATTTGTAATAATTAAAAACTGAAAACAGCCAAAATAGCCTATAATAGATGAATGATTAAATGTATTAAAGTATATTCATCATACCCTGAAATACTGCACAGTAGTAAGAAGGAATGAGCAACTGATAATATGCAACATCTTAAAGTGATCTCAAAGTCATTGTGCTGAGAGAACAAAAGAGCCAATCTCAAAAGGTCACCCACTGTCTGAATTCACTCATACAAAATTCCTAAAATGACAAAACCATAGAAAGGGAGAAAAGATTACTGTTGTACAGAAAAGGGTAAGGACGGGGTAGGGTGGTGGCATGGGGTATGAGTTATGACTGTAAAGGGACGCATGAAGGAGATTTTTGTGGTAACGGCATAGTTCTGTTTCTTGATTGTAATATCAACTACATATATCTACACATGTGATTCAATAATAGACCTAAACACATACTTTAGAAAGTAAATGCATGAGTGGTATACAAGACCTGTGTGCTTTCTTCAAAACTTTCTATAAATCTATAACTTTTAAGAATTATGTTTCTATAAAACAAAATTAACATCTAACATACAGCTACAAACTATTAATATATAATAACAAAAAACAATCAGAACTCAGGATGAAATTTATAGTCTATCATTTCTGAAACGATTGTCAAAGCAAATGAAAAGCTATTGAGAATATCAAACTGAGGTATCGATATTTGCTAACTTCAAGAGAATTTACATTTCAATTTTAAACTATAGATTTTCTACCCACTAGCTCATTATACATTAAAGAAGTTCTAACATTAATACAAACATTGATTGATATTCTACTATATGCAACAGTCTTTGTAGAACATAAGGATAAAGCCTAGTACAGTGTTTAAGGTTGAAGAGTTGGATAGTCTAAATTCAAACACTGGACAGGCCACTGCCAAAACATCCTGGACAACTTACTTAGCCTCTGTGACTATTTTGCCATCTGTATATTGATATAGAAGTGTTACAAATATATATTATAAGTAACATGGTATATCATATAAGTAACAGATTATAATTAGTTATCAAAATGTCATTAAATTATAATATAATCTAATCGCCAAATAAATAATCCATATGAGTGTTTAGCCTAACAACTGGAATGCAGAAAGGCTGAAAAATGTGAGCTATTTTTATCTCAAACTTCTGATTAACCAAGGGAATGAGTCATATGTAGCTGTCTGTGAAATTAAGGGGCTGTCAGTACTTAATAGAGAATGCCATACAAGGACTATGTAAGTGTTCTGGGAATGTAGGGGAGAGAGATCATTTCAGATACAATGAAGTGATGCTGGCTTTGGGAAAGAAGTGGAGCCTGAGTGGCTTTTGAAGGACATACAGAATTTCAGTTGACAGATATGCTAGGTCAGGTCTTTCAAGTCAGAGAGCATCACATGCATGGTACTGGGGAGATGGGAAAGTGAGAGGCAGGCTCAAGTTGTCCAGTATTACGAGTTACAAATTTAAGTCTAGGCTGAAGGCCTCCTGCTCAAAATTCACAGGGTCCCAGCCTGGGCCGTCACTAAACATTGTAGATGTTTGATTTGTGGCTACTATAAGGCTCATATATATATACCCATTTAAAACAGGTAGAAATAGATCATCATTTAAGTTCAAACACATTCTAAAAGATCTATAATTTTTGCTTCCCTTCCCCACATTTTGTGATTTTGATGTCATTTCACATCTTATCACTTAACTGTTAATGTAGTTACAGTTGTTTTACAATTTTTTGCCTAAATCTTCATACTGAGATATTTAAGTGGTTGATACTCAGTCCTTACTAAGTACTGCCATTTTCTAATGGGATTTACCCTTTTCTATAGATTCTTCTTTTCCAGTTACAGAAGACCCTACAACGTTTCTTCTAGGGTAGGTTTAGAATCAAGGAACTTTTAGCTTTTGTTTGTCTGTGAAGTTCTTTGTCTCTCCTTTGATTCTAAATGATCATCTTGCTGGATAGAATAACCTCAGTTGCAGGTTTTTCCTTTCCAGCACTTTGAAAATATCAATGCTATTCCCTTCTGATCTGCAAAGTGTCTGCAGCAAAATCAGCTCCTATCCACTATGGAGAGCAGTAAGGAGGTTCCTTAAAAAAATAAAAATACAGCTACCATATAACCCTGCCATCCCACTCTTGGATATATATTCAGAGAGATGCTGAGAAGGTCTCTTCTTAGAAGAGAGCTGCTGAGAAGGGCTTTTAGAATCAGAACCTGCATCACATAGTATCTTAACAATACTAAGGAATCTAGATCTGTCCCGGGTACCTAGGGTGCCCTAACGCTGAACTACTGGATTTCTCACTGTAAAACCTGAAGCTCCTGAACCTGTTTTCTACCCTTTGCTTATCTGCTGAGGAGGAAAGCCATCCAAGATGTTCTTTACCCTGCTATTAGGTAAGACTATTTGCAGGGAATACTTTAAGATTACTTGTAAGCAATAACTGGGATAAAAACAGAAGAGTTCTAAAAGCAATCACTCCTGAGTGACATTTTACAATACAGCCACTAAAATTTTTAAAAGATGACTGACAGCATCAAATGTCAGAGAGGATGTGGAGCATCCAGAATTCTCACTGCTATTGGGTATGTAAAATGGTACCACCCCTGGAAAACTTCTTGGCAGTTTCTGGAAAAGTTCAAGACAGAATTACCCAATGATCCTACAAATCTACTTAGAGGCATTAGCAAAGAGAAATAAAAATATATCTCCAAAACGTCTTGTACAGTAATGTTCATAGGGACCTGAATCATTAGAGCTGAAAACTAGAAACAGCCCAGATATTGAGCAGGAGAATATATGAGCACACTACTATACTGTGGTATAATCATATAGTGGAATACTACCTAAAATAAGAAATGTTCTACTAATGAACAAAATAAGAATAAATCTCAAAAACACGCTTAGAGAAAGACTATAATAAGGAAAAACATGTATGAACACTGCTATATATAAAGTAGATAACAAGGAGACCTACTGTATAGCACAAGGAACTATACTCAGGATCTTATAATAATGGAAAAGAAAGTAAAAATGGAATATTTATTTATATATTGGTTTGGTCAAAGAGTTGGGGTTTTTCCAAAACATCTTACAGAAAAATCTAAATGAACTCTTTGGGCAACCCAGTGTATAAATGAATAACTTTGCTGTATACCTGAAGCTAACAACATTGTAAATCAACTAATAATTTTAAAAGAAAAAACATGTATGATTCTATTTACATAAAAATTTAAAATTTTATGGGGCATGAAAGAATTTTGTGGGTGATAGAAGTGTTCTTGATAACTCACATAGCTGACAGCATTTTTTCTTTCAATATTACAGTTTCAACTAAGAGCTGGTTCCTTGTCAAAGGGAAACCCAGAGCCATTGTCCAGTGATCCTTTCGTTGTTTTTTAGTTGCTAAGTTATGTCCAACTCTTTTGTGACCCCATGGACTATAGGCCACAAGGGTCCTCTGACAGACAATGGGATTTTCCAGGCAAGAATACTAGAGTGGATTGCCATTTCCTTCTCCAGGGGATCTTCCTGACCCAGGGATCAAGCCCAAGTCTCCTGCATTGGAAGGCAGGTTCTCTACCACTGAGCCACTGCTGCTGCTGCTAAGTCATTTCCATCACGTCTGACTCTGTGCGACCCCATAGACGGCAGCCCACCAGGCTCCCCCGTCCCTGGGATTCTCCAGGCAAGAACACTGGAGTGGGTTGCCATTTCCTTCTCCAATGCATGAAAGTGAAAAGTGAAAGTGAAGTTGTTCAGTTGTGTCCAACTAGCCCACCANACTCTGTGCGACCCCATAGACGGCAGCCCACCAGGCTCCCCCGTCCCTGGGATTCTCCAGGCAAGAACACTGGAGTGGGTTGCCATTTCCTTCTCCAATGCATGAAAGTGAAAAGTGAAAGTGAAGTTGTTCAGTTGTGTCCAACTAGCCCACCAGGCTCCTCCGCCCTTGGGATTTTCCAGGCAAGAGCACTGGAGTGGGGTGCCATTGCCTTCTCCAACCACTGAGCCACTAGGGAAACCCAAATATCTAGACTATCAAGAAATAAAATTTGGCTGAAATAAATTATTTGGGGTTATTATTCAAAAGTTACTTGGCTACCCTAATGCAACACTATTATTTCTGAACAGTTACCCACTGCTGAGAGTCTTTTCTGTCCAAGTTTTTACACTTCTTTGCCTCCTACCCTGCCCAGATTTTGTACTTTAAAAAGTTTTTTAATCAAAATTACTAACCACTTAGGGGACCTTCCTCTTCTCCACATACTTGACACAGAGTCAATGGATACAACTGGTACAACTCTAAGTCAAAATATTACAGCTGGCTGATCTTAAGCTACTTATTCAAAATCTGAAGAATAAAGAGAAATGGAGGTGCACAGGTGGGAGACATGAAAAAAGTACATCTGTTTAAAGGTTCAAAGAGATTACAGAAACTAAGAGGGTTCTAGAAGCCTTCAGCATGATAGTAATCATTCTTCCACAGTAAATTAGTAAGTATTAGAGGACTTCAAATGTGAAAATAAAGTTCAATCAACTGTACAGACTCTTGCAGGTATGCCCAGGGGCTTAAAGTACATCTGGTGCTAGGATATGTGATATGAGAGTTCACTGCTTCCTTCTGGTACTCTCTTTTTCACTCACCAGAATCAATTTGTAGGGAATTAGCAAATATACCTGCTTGCAGAAATGCTTAGTCTGTTAGCTAGTTCTGGGGGGAAATGAGAACAAGTGGAGACTGTCAGGAAAGAGCAGAGGTAATGATACTAAGTAAAGGGAGGGCTGAGACAAGACTGGTCATTTAAGTCTTAAAAATAAAGAGATTCTACTCATAGTTTGAAGTTAAACAAGCAAATAAGCCATCTTCACCAAGAATGAGATCTGAAAATTGGGAAAATGGCAGTACATAACAGAACAAATGAAGGAAACTGGAATATGATTATATACATAATCTTTCAAAAATATCATCTCTTGGAAATACAATGTTGTCAAGTCATTCATACTTTAAGTATAACAAGTGACAAAAATACAAACTTTTGAGGCAGACAGGTTGCTTTTGTAGGTCATGCTTGATGGGGTCCTAAGATTGGCTCACATGGCTGAGAAATAAATGCATTCTGGTGGTCATTCTAAGCTTGCACTTAACATGGAGATAAAACAACACTACTACAATCAGGAATGCTGGCTTATTCCTCCCCACCAGTGAGTCAATTTAGAACACATTAGTTCCTACATGAAATGCCCTTTCATTCTTGTTTTTGTCAGGTCACTCATCCTGTGATGAGAAGTGCTATAAACAACAGTTTGATACTAGTCACAACTGCCATACTTGAGATACANACCCCTGAGGCATAAGATTAGAGGATTCCTTTAAAACGGTGGCTCTCAAGTGTGGTCTACAGACTGAGGATGTAGTGAAAAGTCTCCATGAAACAAAAAAGTTTCATAATTACACTGACATGATTTGGTGGATAAGTAATTTTCATCACAAGTTTGACAGTTTTCCATCCTTAAAGATTTTCCTGATGAGAATGATGGTGATAAAACCAACTGTGGTATTTTGATATTATATAACGAGATGCATCAACATTTGAAAGATCGCAATAATGGTCAACTAGTGTTTTCCAAATGACTCACGTTCTGTACATTACAAAATGTTACAAACTCATGCATAATTTCAATTAAAAAAGGCAATACTGACAAATAGATTTTAAGAGTTCTCTAATAGGATTTCAGATTCCACATTGCAACTAGTCTTTAAGAATTTAACCATTTGTCAATTTTTGGTGTAGTGTCAGAGAAGAATATATACATTTGAAAACACCGTTAAAATATTCCACCTTGTGCTAACTGCTTATTTGTGAGGTTAGATTTTCTTCCAATACTTAAAACAAATTTTCAAGACTGATANTAACCATTTGTCAATTTTTGGTGTAGTGTCAGAGAAGAATATATACATTTGAAAACACCGTTAAAATATTCCACCTTGTGCTAACTGCTTATTTGTGAGGTTAGATTTTCTTCCAATACTTAAAACAAATTTTCAAGACTGATAGCAAAGGCAAATATAATACAGTTGTCTATTAAGCCAAACATCAATCTTTGGGGAAAAAAAGTCAGTTTGTTATCTAAAAATTTTACTAAATTTTGTTGAAACAGTTATTTTACAGAAAAATAAGTAGTGTAAACATGTAATGGTAAGTATTTTTTATGATTTCAGTTTTAGTTTCCAATATAAAAGCATTGGTAGACATAACCCAGGGCTTCCCTCTTAGCTCAGCTGGTACCCACTCCAGAATTCTTGGACTTCCCTTGTGGCTCAGCTGGTAAAGAATCTGCCAGCAATGTGGGAGACCTGGGTTCAATCCCTGGTTTGGGAAGATTCCCAGGAGAAGGGAAAGGCTACCCACTCCAGTATTCTGGCCTGGAGAATTCCATGGACTGTATAGTCCATGGGATCACAAAGAGTCAGACACAACTAAGCAACTTTCACTTTCAGACATATCCCACATAAAAATGCTCTATAAGTTGCACTGTCCAATACGGTGGCAATGAATCACACGTGGCTCTTGATGTGTGAGCAGTCTGAATTAAGATATGCTGCCAGTGTAAAACAAACACTGAATTTCAAAGACTTCACATTAAAAAAATACTAAATCTCTGAATACTTTATATTGATTACATGTTAAAATATTTTAGATTTATCTGATTAAATATTATTTCACCCCTTGACTCTTAATGTGGCTACTAAATATTTAAAATGTCATGTATCTTGTACTTTTTAATTTGCATTATATTTCTCCTGAGCAGCACTGGTCTATAAGATCCTCAGTAATTTTTAATTCTGTCGAAGAGTCATGAGAAAAGTTTGAGAACTGCTGCTCTACAGGGAAATGGATCAGGATAGATACTGATGTGTAGGGGTTCCAACAGGACATATGACCCCTCAGGGAAAGTCACTACAGTCAGTAAGACCAGAGCACAAATTCACTCAAATATAAGCAGGTGGTAAGGCTCACCAAACATTTGTGGAAATCCTCTAACATGAACCTCAGAGTCCAAAACAACTAAAAATGAAAGACAGGTAACCCTTGTGAAAAAACAAATAGGGCAAATAGCTGAAATAACTTCAAAAACTTAAATATCCTCAGAGAGATGAAAAAAAATAACTGCATTCATGAAGCAATAGTTACACTTAAAAACAAACATTCATAAAGCAACTTAAAATTTTTGATAGAGGAAATTTAATTCAATAAAGATAAACCTCAAAAACTTCAGTTTAAAAAAGGGTGGTGGGGGGGACAGATTTAAAAAAGAAATTTAGAAGTGCACTCCAAAGTCCAAAATGCAAAATAGAAGAGCCAGAAATAACAGAAATTGTGTGTGTTGTGGGTGGTTATTTTTGTTTAGTCAGTCATGTCTGACTCTGCAATCCCATGGACTGCAGCACATCAGGCTTCTGTCCTTCACCATCTCCTAAAGCTTGCTCAGACTCATATCCATTGAGTTGGTGATGGCATCCAACCACCTCTGTCATCCCCTTCTCTTCCCACCTTCAATCTTTCCCAGCATCAGGGTCTTTTCCAATGAGTTGGCTCTTCGCATCGGGTGGCCAAAGTATTGGAGCTTCAGCTTCAGCATCAGTCCTTTCAATGAATATTGAGGGTAGATTTCCTTTAGGATTGACCAGTTTGATCTCCTTACTATCCAAGGGACTCTTCAAGAGTCCTCTCCAGCACCACATTTCAAAGGCATCAATTCTTCAGCACTCAGTCTTTTTTACAGTACAGCTCTCACATCTGTACATGACTACTGGAAGAATCTTAGCTTTGACTATACAGACCTTTGTAGGCAAAGTAATGCCTCTGCTTTTTAATATACTGTTTAAGTTTGCCATTGCTTTTGTTCCAAGAAGCAAGCATCTTTTAATTTCATGGCTGCAGTCACTGTCCACAGTAATTTCAGAGCCCAAGAAAATAAAGTCTGTCACTGTTTCCAATTTTTCCCACCTATTTGCCATGAAGTGATGGGACCAGATGCCACGATCTTTGTTTTTTGAATGTTGATTTTTAAGCCAGTTTTTTTATTCTCCTCTTTCACCTGCATCAAGAGGCTCTTTAATTCCTCTTTGCTTTCTGCCAAAGAGGGTGGGGAGAATGCTAAATAATGTTTTACCAAACTGAAAGATACATTTAGAGACTTAAAATATTAGCAAATGAACAAAACATCCAGCACAATAAATGATTTTTTAAAACCACATACATCACAAACTTGCAGATAATGGGGGATGGGGGATTGAGAAGGTTTCAGATGCAAAGCAGTTTTTATCAGCCAATAACAGTAAAAACTGAAAATAAAACACAACCTTCCAAATTCTAAAGGAGAATAACTTCAACCTAGAATTTCTCATCTTGATAATCAACTATGAGAAAAAAATAAAGATATTTACAGACATGAACACCAGAACAACAAAGAATCCTCTCCCAAGAATCCTCCCAGAAATCTACTAGAGGTATTTGAAATATAGTTAAAGGAGTATCAACAAACAAAAACTAAACCATTTAAATGAGGAAAATATCTGTATAAACAAAAAATTGATTATAGCATACTATATGCCCCAGCTTTCAGCTATTATTTTCCAGTCCTATGAGTATAAAAACTGAATACTAANGTGGTAAGGCTCACCAAACATTTGTGGAAATCCTCTAACATGAACCTCAGAGTCCAAAACAACTAAAAATGAAAGACAGGTAACCCTTGTGAAAAAACAAATAGGGCAAATAGCTGAAATAACTTCAAAAACTTAAATATCCTCAGAGAGATAAAAAAAAATAACTGCATTCATGAAGCAATAGTTACACTTAAAAATGAACATTCATAAAGCAACTTAAAAATTTTGATAGAGGAAATTTAATTCAATAAAGATAAACCTCAAAAACTTCAGTTTAAAAAAGGGTGGTGGGGGGGACAGATTTAAAAAAGAAATTTAGAAGTGCACTCCAAAGTCCAAAATGCAAAATAGAAGAGCCAGAAATAACAGAAATTGTGTGTGTTGTGGGTGGTTATTTTTGTTTAGTCAGTCATGTCTGACTCTGCAATCCCATGGACTGCAGCACATCAGGCTTCTGTCCTTCACCATCTCCTAAAGCTTGCTCAGACTCATATCCATTGAGTTGGTGATGGCATCCAACCACCTCTGTCATCCCCTTCTCTTCCCACCTTCAATCTTTCCCAGCATCAGGGTCTTTTCCAATGAGTTGGCTCTTCGCATCGGGTGGCCAAAGTATTGGAGCTTCAGCTTCAGCATCAGTCCTTTCAATGAATATTGAGGGTAGATTTCCTTTAGGATTGACCAGTTTGATCTCCTTACTATCCAAGGGACTCTTCAAGAGTCCTCTCCAGCACCACATTTCAAAGGCATCAATTCTTCAGCACTCAGTCTTTTTTACAGTACAGCTCTCACATCTGTACATGACTACTGGAAGAATCTTAGCTTTGACTATACAGACCTTTGTAGGCAAAGTAATGCCTCTGCTTTTTAATATACTGTTTAAGTTTGCCATTGCTTTTGTTCCAAGAAGCAAGCATCTTTTAATTTCATGGCTGCAGTCACTGTCCACAGTAATTTCAGAGCCCAAGAAAATAAAGTCTGTCACTGTTTCCAATTTTTCCCACCTATTTGCCATGAAGTGATGGGACCAGATGCCACGATCTTTGTTTTTTGAATGTTGATTTTTAAGCCAGTTTTTTTATTCTCCTCTTTCACCTGCATCAAGAGGCTCTTTAATTCCTCTTTGCTTTCTGCCAAAGAGGGTGGGGAGAATGCTAAATAATGTTTTACCAAACTGAAAGATACGTTTAGAGACTTAAAATATTAGCAAATGAACAAAACATCCAGCACAATAAATGATTTTTTAAAACCACATACATCACAAACTTGCAGATAATGGGGGATGGGGGATTGAGAAGGTTTCAAGATGCAAAGCAGTTTTTATCAGCCAATAACAGTAAAAACTGAAAATAAAACACAACCTTCCAAATTCTAAAGGAGAATAACTTCAACCTAGAATTTCTCATCTTGATAATCAACTATGAGAAAAAAATAAAGATATTTACAGACATGAACACCAGAACAACAAAGAATCCTCTCCCAAGAATCCTCCCAGAAATCTACTAGAGGTATTTGAAATATAGTTAAAGGAGTATCAACAAACAAAAACTAAACCATTTAAATGAGGAAAATATCTGTATAAACAAAAAATTGATTATAGCATACTATATGCCCCAGCTTTCAGCTATTATTTTCCAGTCCTATGAGTATAAAAACTGAATACTAATTGTCCCCAAATATTTTAACTAATGAAGTCCAAGATGCAGAGAGGAACTAAAGGATGTGAATTAGAGAGAAAGGAATAAAAAAGTCAATCATTTTATCAACCAAAAACATCTTAATTTTAAAATCAAGTAATATTCACTCAGGCATGCATATTGCTAAGAAATGAGAAGAAACATTTAAAGTTGAAATTGTCACTAAGGAGTAGGAAGGTATAGAACACAAAATTGCTGATAAACGTGAAAAACTTTGTACTACATATATAGTGCAAAATGCCTTACTTCAATTAGTTCAGAATAAAATTTAAAATATCTGAAATACCAAGTAACAGATGGGAATACACATTTACCTTTATAAACACATTTATCCAAAAATGGACACCTGCAAAGAAACTTGGAGCTTGCAAATTTGCTGACAGAGCAAATCAGCATAGGAAAAAGCTAAGAAAAATCAAGTAAATGTATCTGAAATTAGTGTATATTCTGCCAGTTTTTTAAATTGGGTTATAGCCGCTTTACAATGTTGTATTAGTTTTCTGCTGTACAACAAAGTGAATCCACTATATGTATACCTATAATCCATCCCAATTGG
>SJYV01025391.1:68244-136680 GCA_006410875.1 Neotragus pygmaeus
GCAAAGTAATGTCTCTCCTTTTGAATATGCTATCTAGGTTGGTCATAACTTTCCTTCCAAGGAGTAAACGTCTTAGGGCTTTCATAACAGTTTTCATAACAATTCATTGAGGTAGATACTGTAATAATTTTTTTTGAAAGATGAAAGGCATAGTGCAGGGATAATACATTGCCAAATGTAAAGGAAAGAGGTAGAACCAGGGCTTCAATCCATTCAATCTTACTTACTCCATGATCTGTGACATTAACCACTGTTACAGAAGAGTACCCTTCAGACTTCAGATCACCTTCTATGCAAGCAATAAGACCCATCTACACTTTTAGGAAACAGTCGACAATCAACTTCACGTTTCAAGAACATCACTTACACTATATACAAAATGAGCCAAAGAAAGGGGACTGATGTGTAGGTAGAGATAGCATTAAAAAAGAAAAAATCACTGAAAGGAAGCAGGTGAAAGCCCTGTATTAAGATAATAGCTAGTGATGTGAATCAATCAATCCTTCAGAAACCTGTGATATGGTCATAGCAATAAGGCTTCTGCCTCTCAGTGTGGGGCAGCTTAAAGGTGAAGAACAAGTTCTTCACTGTTCCTCGCACTGAGTGGGAGCGGGTTTAATTCCACTCTGGCTTTCTCACACACCTACTTGACAGAGTATGGCAGAAATGCTGCTCTGAGGCTTCTGACACCAGTCTTAAGAGGCCCTGCAGCACCTGCCAAGCTCTCTTGAAGCATCTAGAGCCCAGGACAAAACACTAGGGGTCCCGAGTCATCTTGCAACAGCTTTTAAAGGGAAAATTTAATTTTTAAAAAACTTAGCTTATGCACTAGGCCACTTACCACCTCATAGGTTGTATTCTCTTACTGAGCTAATATTAAAACCTTTTTTTCCTCACGTGAAAAATTCCAGACTGGAATGTAAAAAATATTAGTACATAAGAGTCTATACAAAAAAGTCAAAATACCTTGCTTAGACTACCTTGCTAAGAGGCTTTCTTTAAAAACCCCAAAGGTTTATGAGGAGGGCCCTGCTGAGCCCAGAGGCCTTCCAGAGACCCAAACCTAGATGTGGGACATGTGAATTAAGCCACTGCGGGCCTTCCATGCCAGCCAACAGCTGAGCATCACCAAGTGTCCCTCAACTGACACCCTGTGGAACAGAAGCAGCCCCCAGCCCAACCAGGCCATATTCTTAACCCTCAGCCCATGAGATAGAATGAAGCAATTATGTCACGATGACATGTTTCTGAATGCTTAGACTGGAACAGACAACCGTAACACATTACTTACGAAAGGAACCCTGAAGTTCAGCCAACTTTATCAAAATCACCGGAAGCTCTCAGCGCCTCACTTCACTCCAAACAAGTTAGAATGTGTGCACATGAGCCTGAGGACTACCGCAGGCAGCAAGTTCTACCACCCCTAGTGCGTCTTACACTGAAATCTGAGAAGACAAGAATCAAGACCATCTACACAATAAAGATGCAACCAAAAGGCCAGGTTCACCACAACATGAGTGGTATGAAAACTTACATGGTCATCCATCTCCTGCCCCTGCTGGCTCCACAGTCCCTCTATTCTGATGGCAATCAGCGCCTAGGAGGCTTTACCATCTCCCAATTCTAAACCCCGCCCCAAACCAATCAAGGGAGGAGCCTCCAGGTGATTCTAATAGGCAGCTAGGATTGCCAAGAGGGTGGTCATAGTTAACCACTAGTACTTCACTGCTTTATGAGCAAAAAAAGCAGGGAGTGGGATTTAAAAAAAAGAAAGATTTGGCTTGATTCCCTAAAACTGCAGAGTGATCTCCAGGTACCACTTGTGTAAAGCAGATAAGAATCCCCCCTTCCAAAACATCTAAAATTACTTGCATATGTATATCATTGTGGTCAAATATTTTAAATATATAAAGTATATCTTAAATCTCTGAACATGTTTCAGGGAGCAGTTTTAAGCATGTGACTTTCAGAAGCAAGTTTATATTTCTGCTTTTAAAATATCTTCTGGAAAGACTGGACGGCAAACAACTCTTAAAGGGAAATTTTAATTAAAAAAAAAAAACTTAGCTTCTGCACTAGACCACTCCACCTGATAAGCTGCATTCTCTTACTGAGCTAATATTAAAACATTTTTCCTCATACAAAGAATTCCAGAATGGAATCTAAAGAATATTAGGAGTATATACAAAAAAGTCAAAATAACCTCCACCCCTCTGGTAACAAAGCATGGCCCTTGTCTTCTCAGTGGTGAGAAAAAGCACTCAGGATGTCGAAAGCACAAACTTTGGGCCATTTCCTATAAAAGAAATATCCTCTCTGAACACTGTTAATATTCAAAGATTAGAAAATCAGGTCATTCATGATAAATGTAATTCTTCTCAGACTCATCAAATTCTATTCAAGTATGAATGGAAATGACCAGTACTTTTGAATAAATATTTATTACTCACCCAGCAGACAGTACTACCTACCAGTCAGGTAGTAGTAGGTCGGGTGAAAAGAAACCACCCAAAGTTCCACCAAAGAGGAAGCTGGATGAACCAGCAGGAATCACATAAGTGTGAGCCCAGGTGGACATAGCCTAGAAAGGGGTGAGGCTGTCTCCTACAGTGAAAACTAAGCCCCAACATGAACAATGATCTTTTACACCAATGGAAAGCCTTACTCAAACTTGGAAGTGTTTTTCCAAACTCCTGTTGGGTTTGCCCTGCATGCTTCACATTCTTTCTGTGCAGGGTTCCTTCTGGAATGAACTAAATGCACTTGGGGCAGGAGTGAATCAAATGTAGTCTATAAAGCAAAGTTTTTATCAGGAAGGAGTTAACAGGCATTAAGGCTCTACATTTCTGTAACACATGATTAACAGAGCAGTGAAAAATGTCCTGATGTACAGAAAAATAATACTGAAGTTGGAAGGTAAATTTTCCATGTTTTCATTATCTGTCCCTGATGGTCTTCAGGGATCCAAGCAGTTCACACAGACTTTGTGGATTACTTTACTTCTCAGCACTTAATTTGCCCCAGCAGAGAAATTAACAAACAATAACCACTGAGACATTTTTTATGAGGATTTCTAAAGTAATGCTGGTGAATTAATCAAGACCTACAAATTATTTCAGCGAGAGCTAAAGCATCTTTTTTTTTTTAACACAAAACGTGCTATTAGAAAGTCAGATCCAGAAAAATTAAGAAAATTCTCAAAGAAGTTGAGAGATGGCATATTTAATAAAATAGGAGTTATAAAGGCATAGAAGAAAATTAACTTGGATGCCTCGGGTTATATGATAAGAATCAGGATTTTCAACTCTCCTGACTTGAAAGACTATTCCATCTATACTTCCTCATTCCAGTGCTGAGCAAGAAGACTCTCTTATTGACCGCTTTGAAAGATAAATAAGTAAGCACGCAGCTATATAATTTAGAGAAGTCAGTCTGCTCTCCTTAGAGCTTCAAAGGATGCTGTTAACCTAGTGTCAGTCATATCTATGTACAAACCGTTTTTCTAAAACTAGAGCGATTTATAATTATCCTGGCTCTACATCTTGATTCAAAATATTTATTGAGCATCTGCTAAGAGGAAACACCTGTGTTGGTCAATACAGCAGTATAAAGTAGTAAAGATAGCTCCTTGCATCCTCAGTAGAGCTGGGGAAACAGCACCTTCTGTAAAATCCAAATGACCCAAAGAGTGGTTGAGAGACACTTAATATCAACTTCTAACTTTTATGTAATATGTTATCTTCTAACCAGACTAAGAAGTTTTAGAGTTTGGTGTGGTTTTTTATCAATCTCACCCACCCACACCAATGATCATCACAGAGCTGCTCACACAAAGAATCCAAATTGACTTGCTTTGATTTGATTTGGCCTCCTTTTCTCTAGAAAAGAGAAATGGTGATGAGAGTTGGCCATACAGTCTGTGACAATAAAAAAACAAACAGACTACAATGCAGATTAAAACCCAAGCCTCTGACCTAAATGGACATTTTAGTAATCAGAGATTAGACATAGCATGAATAGAAATGATTATAACATCCTAAATTCCCACGAGCTCAATACCACGCAGAGTCTCACTGTCTGTTTCTTTGTGCTACTATTTAAGAAAATTATTGGGCAAGAGNATTCTATTGTTTTCCTGTACTTCTTTGCATTGTTCATTAAGGAAGGCTTTCTTATCTCTCCTTGCTCTTCTTTGGAACTCTGCATATAGATGGGTATATCTTTCCTTTTCTCCTTTGCTTTTCACGTCTCTTCTTTTCTCAGCTATTTGTAATGCCTCCTCAGACGATCATTTGCCTTTTTGCATTTCTTTATCTTAGGGATGTTTTTGATCACCCCCTCCTGTACAGTGTCACAAACCTCCATCCATAGTTCTTCAGGCATTCTATCAGATCTAATTCCTTGAATCTATTTGTCACTTCCACTGTATAACTGTACAGGATTTTATTTCAATCATACCTGAATGGCCTAGGGGTTTTCCCTATTTTCTTCTATTTAAATCTGAATTTTGCANGTTCTTCAGGCATTCTATCAGATCTAATTCCTTGAATCTATTTGTCACTTCCACTGTATAACTGTACAGGATTTTATTTCAATCATACCTGAATGGCCTAGGGGTTTTCCCTATTTTCTTCTATTTAAATCTGAATTTTGCATTAAGGAGTTCATGATTTGAGCCACAGTCAGCTCCCAGTCTTGTTTTTGCTGACTGTATAGAGCTTCTCCATCTTCACCTGCAAAGAATATAATCAATCTGATTTCTGATACTAAAGCTCTATACAGCACAATCTGGGGGAGAAATGATTTTGAATATTCCCCTCATCCCTCATTCATCCAAACAAGTACCACGTGTCAAGGGTCTTGGGACAGACAGCCAGGCTTGTGAACAACAGAAGACAGGTTCTGGCCCCTCCTCATTACTCACTGGCCCCACTAAGCCTGTTTACTCAAGAGTAGAAAACAGTCAATATCACTTGCTCCCCAGTGTCTCTAACGGAGATGATTAAGAACTGAAATGAGTTTGCAATGCACATTCGCACGTGTTAGCAGTATAATTCCAAGCAAACGACTGCCTTCTTTCCACATTCTAGGGCTAAATTGACAATACTGTTCTGGTTGCTCACAGTTCCCATTACTTTGCCTGGAGAGGGGAGTTCAAAAAAAAAAAAAAAGGAAGTGTTTTCAGGGGAACTCCCCAGCAAATAAATAGCATCCACAAAGGAACCATAGTTTTTAGTGAGGCTTGATCAATGGTTAAGATCTCTACTAGGAAAAAAAACCTGCCTCAGCCCCTTCCATATGAGAAAAATTATTTCATTCTCAGAAATGAGTGATGGAAGTGTTATCCAGGGCTAGAGTCGTGTCCCCACCGCAGTCTGTGAGTGCCGTGAAACCCAGCCATTGAATCAGGCAGGTTAATTTCCCACGCCCAGTTCTCCAGACAGCTTAATTCCTTACAAGCTTGAAATCACCATCTTTATACAAATATAAACATAAACCACAAATATAAATGTTCTCTGCAGTTATTTTTCTTGCTAAGCTTACTATTCTTGTTCACTCACTCAGTCATGTCTGACTCTTTGTGACCCCATGGACTGCAGCATGCCAGGCTTACCTGTTCTTCACTATCTCCTGGAGCTTGCTCAAACTTGCTAAGCTTAGCTTAGCTGAAAGATTATTTGGATGGTGTTCTATGTTTTTGTATCTGCTAAAAGTTTTTTGCAACCAACATTCCACATACTTTTCTACCAGACAAACAAACCTCTAAACTTGTAAAGTCAGCAAAAGGAGCCCCTTTGTGAGCAGCAGAATTCATCCTTGAACCTGGAAGTCAACTAGGCAAGCATTTTATGGTCCTTGTGCCAAGCAACTTAGAAAGCAGTCATGTGCCATGCATTCTGTTTCAGTACTGACAAAAGAAAATGATACAAGAAGTGACTTGGAAGATCATGCTCCATTAGACAGTCAGACAGACAGGAATCCCTGATTCAAGATTCTCAGCATCTCTAGAAAGGAAAAACAATTAGGAACAAAATAGATAGAAAAAGAAGAAAAGATGGGGCTGAACTGGTCAGTGGTTGCTGGTTTTAGAAGCTGGGTGATGGACACATGGAGGTGAGAAGCTCATAATATATTCTATACATATGTTGGAAAATTTTCACAATAAAGCTTTTTTAAAATAAAAAAGGAAACAATTATTATTAGACAGTAAAAAATTGAGGACTTTATGTTCTTGTATCTCATGATTCTCCATAATACTAAATGTAACTATTTATGAAACTCTATCAAATAAGCCATCACAAGACTCACTGTGGTGCTATATTGTTTTCATTTCATTGTCTTTACAGCCAGTAGTCAGAGAGCTCCTGAGTGCAGAGCACATATCCTGCTCACAGCATCTAGCAAAACATCTGCAAATAATCAGTTGCTCAAAAAGAAAAAAAGTTTGCTGAGTGAATGAATAAAATCCTATTTCTTTGTTTCTCTGAAGAATTCAAATTGAGCCCAGTAGCACAGCATTCTCTCATTTCCCTTAAAACTAAATTCTGAGTCTCAATTTTGACCAGGGCTCTGATTATTACAAAACAGTAGACAAAGCAAGAATACATGAAACTTGTAAAATATGCCCTTATTATACCCATGTGGCTTTACGCAAAGATACTCGACTGAAACAGCTTCCTCAGTACCACTATAATAAAAAAAAAGATCTTACAAAATGACTATTGTCAAGTGGATAAAATATATAAATATCCCAAGTCTTAATAAGCACCAATATTTTATATTTTTTTGGAAACCGTTTCTTTTTTCTCCCCCAACTTCTTCCTGCCATGCTTCCTTCATTTCCCCACCGCCACTATTCTGCAGACACAGGCAGTAATCTCACCAGCACTGAGAGGTGTGGGGGTAGGAGGTACACCACTAACCACTGTCTTAAATACACTATGCCCTTTGGTACCCATCCTTGCCAAAACCTTCAGACTGCATTGCAGTTTCTCATCTGTTCACTGTTTGGCTTCACCATGGGCTCCACATCAAAGATTTAGAAAGAGCAGTTTCCACTGTCAGTAGGGAAGGGGGCATGAGATAAAGTGGGGCAAACGAGCCTTTGCTGCCCTTTGGAGATTGTAGAAAGAGGTGATGTCTTTCCTCTTGGCATCTTAAGTGGAGCTTCTGAGTGCATTTTCCTATAGAAATAAAGAAACTTCCATGTTACTAAGGTATAATTCTGATACACCAAGGGTCAAATGGGATTTTCTGAACTGATGCAGCACCTGAGCACCTGTGAAATGAAAAGCAAACTTTCAAACGACTCCAGAAAATTCTCAGAGCAAGCCCTGTCTATAAGGTAGATGCATGACCCTAAGGAATAGACATTTCTCTAGCCAGGTCACGGCAGGTGACATTCAGACTTGTGCACTTAAAGACAGTGACGGTGAAAGAAAATTCATGAAGGCACCTAGTCAAACCACCTCACAGACAACATGATAGCTGAAGTCTTCCTCTTTCTCTAATTCTGTGCTGTTTACATTGCAGGGTTTCAAGTATTTATTTTTTCTTTATAAACTATTTTCTTATATTTTCCTCCAATAAGTACGCATTAAGTACTTGTATAGGTCAGGAAATAAAATCACCACCAATAGAGCTATCTAAAAGACAGAAAAATGGTACTGTCATCTTGAAAGCACATTCGCAGAACTCAGAGGTGATGGGAAATGGGTGATTAGGAATTCAAGTGCTACAGGCAGCAGTCCAGCACTGGATCCAAAGCATATACCCTGGAGTTCCATGGCCAGCGTAGTCTGGGTCCACCACTGGTTAAACAGAGTGAATGCTGGGCAAATAACTTACTTCTTGCTTGTTTACCTGTTAAGATGGAGATAAGACTACCTACCCAAAGAACAGTTGTAAGGATTAAATTTGGCTAAGGCCTCAGCCCATCCCTGAACACAGCAAACTCCACACATTGAGACCTTCTCTGAATTCNAAATAACTTACTTCTTGCTTGTTTACCTGTTAAGATGGAGATAAGACTACCTACCCAAAGAACAGTTGTAAGGATTAAATTTGGCTAAGGCCTCAGCCCATCCCTGAACACAGCAAACTCCACACATTGAGACCTTCTCTGAATTCCTTTCACATCCTACTTAGAGTGATGACTATCTTAATGTTGTCATTGTTCAGTTGCTAAGTCATGTTTATTCTTTGCAGCCACATGGACTGCAGCATGCAAGGTTCTTTTGTTCTTCACTGTCTCTTAGAGTTTGCTCAAATTCATGCCCCCTCTCATCCTCTGCCACCTTCTTCTCCTTTTACTTTCAGTCTTTCCCATCATCAAGGTCTTTTCCAATGAGTCAGCTCTTTGCATCAGGTGGCCAAGTACTAGAGCTTCAGCATTAGTCTTTTCAATGAATATTCAGGGTTTATTTCCTGGTTTGATTGACTGGTTTGATATTCTTGCAATTCAAGGGACTCTCAAGAATCTTCTCCAGCACCACAATTGGAAAGCATCAATTCTTCAGCGCTCAACCTTCTTTATGGTCCAACTCTCACATCTATACATGACAGAGGTACATGATTACTGGACAAACCATCGCTTTGACTATACAGACCTTTGTTGGCAAAGTGACATCTCTGCTTTTTAATATGCTGTCTAGGTTTGTCATAGGTTTTCTTCCAAGGAGCAAGCATCTCTTAATTTCATAGCTGCAGTCACTGTCCACAGTAATTTTGGAGCTCAAGAAAATAAAATTTGTCACTCCTTCCAATTTTTCCCTTTCTGTTGGTATTTGCCAAAAAGTGATGGGACTGGATGCCGCAATTGTAGTCTTTTAAATGCTGAGTTTTAAGTCAGCTTTTTCACTCTCCTATTTCACCCTTATCAAGAGGCTCTTCAGTTCCTCTTCATTTTCTGCCATTAGAGCAGTATCACCCGCGTGTCTGAAGATGTCGATACTTCTGCCAGCCATCTTGCTTCCAACTTGTGACTCATCCAGTCCAGAATTTCACATGATGTACTCTGCATGTAAGTCAAATAAGCAGTCAAATATATAGCCTTGACATACTCCTTTCCCAATTTGAACCAGTCCATTGTTCCATGTATGGTTCTAATTGTTGCTTGTTGACCTGCATACAGGTTTCTCAGGAGACAAATAAGGTGGTCTTGCACTCCCATCCCATTAAGAATTTTCCACAGTTTGTTGTTCAGTCTTCATTCCAATGCCAAAGGGCAATGCCAAAGAATGTTCAAACTACCGTATAAGTGTGCTCATTTCACATGCTAGCAAGGTTATGCTCAAAAATACTTCAAGCTAGGCTTCAACAGTACATGAACCAAGAACTTCCATATGTACAAGCTGGATTTTGAAGAGGCAGAGGAACCAGATATCAAATTGCCAATATTCATTGGATGATGGAGAAAGCAAAGGAGTTCCAGAAAAACATCTACTTCTGCTTCACTGACTACACTAAGCCTCTGACGTTGTGGACCATTTAATCCATTGTTATTATGTGAAAAAATATGTTGGCAAACACTACAGAGAGGACTGTTGGTTGGTTGGTTGGTTTAGTTGTTAAGTCATGTCCAACTCTTGCAACCCCATGGACTATAACTTGCCAGGATCTTCTGCCCATGGAATCTTCCAGGCAAGAATACTGGAGTGGGTTACCATTTCCTTCTCCAGGGGATCTTCCCAACCCAGGAATCAAACCCAGGTGTCCTGCATTGCAGGCAAATTCTTTACTGACTAAGCTAAGAAGGAAGCTAGGAACTGCCTATGTCTCATCATGTTAGACAGATGCTATTATAAATCTATTATAAATAGATACCATCTTTACTGAAATACACAGGAAGACATGATAACGAGTGAAGATAATGTCTCAGTGAGTAAGGTGTACAGAGTGCTGAGTTTTCTGGCCTTAGTATTTGATCTCATCCCACTGTTGCTTTTTTCGTTTTCATTTTTAATTGGAGGATAATTGCTTAACTATGTGGTATTGGTTTCCACCATACAACAATGAATCAGCCATAAGTATACCAATGTCCCCTCCCTCTTGAGCCTCCCTTCTGCACACCCCACCTCCCGTCACAGCACTCTAGGTCATCACAGAGCATTGAGCTGAGCTACCTGCATTAAACAGCAACTTTCCACCAGCTAGCTGTTCTACCCATGGTAATGTATATATTTCAATGCTACTTTCTCAATTCATCCCACCATGTTTTAATGAAGATAAGCTCACAAAATCCTTATTATTCAATACCTGTTTTACTTAAATCCTCAATCTCAGGCACATCTTCATATGTGCAGTTCCTGGACTTTTGTTCAGGGGGCAAGTCTAAAGGGATCACTCAGTGATATCCAGAGTGCAAGAATCACAATGAATATTGAACTTTAAGACACAGCACAGTCGAAATACTATTGTTGAGTTCCCCAGTTAAAGTTTTCAGTAAGGTCACTTCAGACTAAAACACAAGACACTACCACTAATGTTGTAGAGTGTGCTGGTCATGGTTAGCAAAGGGAGATGAGGGAGATAAAGGCAGAAGGCAGAGTTGTGTAGACACAAGGATATTTGTGAACAAATACAAGTTCTGTATTTGTAAGACCTGGGGTCAAGTTTGACCTCACTGGCTAGTAGAAGTGAATCCATATCATTTATGATTCCTCAGTTTTCTGACAAGTGAGATGACTCCCTGCTCTACTCAGTATTTCCCTAGAAAAATTAAATGAAGTCAAATAAAAATATTTCTAAACTACTGAGTGTACTGGGGTGATCATCACCCCAGTCTTAGGTTAGTACCCTCCTTCCAACTTAAATATCTTGGGAGAACTGGGAGCCAGCAGGCTATTAGAAAATTTGCTGTTTTGAAGGCAGTAAATTGGTGAGGGGTTGGACGTAAGGATCAAAACAAGCATTGATTGACTGACGCCAATGGCATGCTAGATACAATACGGCACTCTGGAGGATGGTACCAGACACTGCGTTGCTCCACCACCGTTACCTTCTCGTACACACATTCTTCTGCTCACCATAAGTTTTTCTCCCATGCTGGGGAGCCTCAACCTACATTAAGGGTTCTTAGATTCTCACTATCTATGGCATTTTGTTGGGCTTTGTTCATCTGATATAGCAGTCCGTGACTTCACAGTACTCTTTTAATAATAGTAATCACCACAATCTTACTTGTAACATCCAAAGCTTTTCAACCTATTAAAACCTAATAGGAGCCACACCATGGGTGAGATAAATAGTCACAGAGAAACACACAAACAAAAATCTATAATTACCAAAAATCCAAATACAGTGGAAGCAACCCAAATGCCACTCAATAAATAATCAGATAAATAAATGCATGGTAGTATATCAATCTAACAGAGTATTACTCAGCCATAAAAATGAAAGCCTATCGATACATTCCATAGTATGGATGAACCTCAAAAACATTATACAAAATGAAATAAACTAATCACAAAAGACTACATATTGGCTATATGACTTCATTCACATGAAATATCCAGAACAGGCAAATATACAGAGACAAAAAGTAGACTAGAAGTTGTCAGTGGTTGAGGAGATATGAGGATGACAGCTAAGGTGAATGGGGTTTCTTTGGGAAGCAATTAAAATATTCTAAATTTGATTGTTGTAACAGATTACAACTCTGAATATACTAAAAGTCACTGAATTGTACAGTTTAAAATGAGTGAATTGTGTAACATGTAAACTATTTCTCAACAAAGCTGTTCTAAAAGATAAATGAGGCATAAATCATGAAAAAAGTTATATAAAAACATCAAAAATATTCTGTGAAGGAAGACAAGTTAACAAAAGTGGAATAGCGGATTCTTTTATTTAAGATTATTTTCATCATTGGGTGTTTTGGAAAACACAATCGTCATCTAAAACAACATATTTTCATGGCAGGCTTTCCCATGAACAAAAACAACAAAACCACACCTTTTACTAAAAAAAATAATCATTTTAAATAAGCGTTGAATAAATGGATCAGACATTCTCTTTTTATTTGGCTAGGTGATAAAAATATTGTACTTAACTCATTTCACAGACTTCCAGGGAAAATGAGAGTCACCTTTCTACTCATAGCTGAGAGTGTGCAAGACAGGTAAGCATTTTTCAGAGTAGCGTACCTTCCTAAAGGGACGTGGCTGCTTCCCTCAGACCCTTGGCCTCTAGCCATCTCCTGTATAGCCTCTACCACAGAGGTCACTGAGGGGTCCTCAGATACACCCTTGCCCTCCAGACTGGTATGCATTAGATATGGTCTGCATCTCAGACCATTTAGATAGTCAGCTAAATGATGACTGTCCACCTTTACTCAGTTATCTGATCACAAAATTTCTAGTTTTAATAGAAAAATGATATTCAAATCATCCATTATGGGCATCTTATCAAATACATATATATATACATGTCTGTATTTTTGAAAGATAACTTTACCATAGTAAAAGGTAGGGAAACATTATACAGTAATTTTGCATTATGCCTTCATGATAAAACATCATTACATATGAACAAATCTTTCACAGTACTACTCTAAGAAATTAATGATGATCAACTAAAAACTATATAGGATCAACTATATAGGAGTTTTGGGAAATTTTATCTAAATCCTGCTTGCTTCTGAAGGATACTACCATTTTCATTCAGAGGCAGTTATAAAATTAAAATTCAGAAGAATTATTTTCATAACTCACCCATCTTCCCAAGCCTGACACTTGGATGCACTTGCTTGTGAACCTTAGCCCCGAAACCCCAAAGGACATTCTTTTGCTGTACCATTGAGCTGGCAGCTATTGTTCTAATTTCCCTACTGACGAGCCAAACAGTTAATCTGTTTTAACACACAACGCATAAAAGGTTTCATTTCAGTCCAGAAAAGAGAAAGAGACACTTATAATCACTGGGCATTCATATTTGAATGACAGCTAAACATAAAGGAACATCAGGCATGCAGCCATCTGGAAAAGAGCTGGTATTCTTCCATATTATCTGTTCTCAAACCTTTAAGACAAAAGGGTCAGAGGTTGGCCCAAGACTTCCATTTAGTAAGATGCTCATTTCAAATCCATCGCCATTAATAAACATTCTGTCAGCTCCACAATAAAAGGCAATCAGCTCCCCTCTCTTTCCGTTTGGTTCACTCTGAAAGATGGAAAGATGGCTTCAAATAAACATATACATGCACACTTGGAATTATTTTATTTACCCAGATAAATTGTGTGTGCCTGCTTAGAGGCAACATTTTTTTTTTTTTTGCCAAAGAAAAAGGAACACAGTTTTACTGGATATTAATACATAGTATTTGTAACATTCATTTTAATACAAAATACAAAGTAGGCAACCAACCTGTGCTTATTATTAAAATTGCAATTGTTCCCCATTTAAGTTACTGAACCCCAACTGGAGATAATAAAGTTATTACAAAATGCTGAAGAAAATCACAATATATACAAGATGCTTACTGCCTATCTTTAAAACAAAACCTTATTTTATGTTGTATATATAAATTCAAAATACAGTTTAATCCTTGTTATTGTCACTCATACTCAGTTTCAGGGAGGAAAGAATGGCTTTTTTCAGTCTTTCCTAAGAACTAAAGGGCAGATGATTTGACCTATTCTACTTTAATGAGCGGTATTTCAACACACACAAATGATCACAGACTTGGACAGTTTATTAAAAAGGCTGAGTCACAGTCCTTCTTAAGGGAGTTCTGGTTGCTATCAGCTACATTTTACTGAAGACAGTCCCCAGTCATCTTCTGGCCACAAGCAATGCCTTCTTTCTTCCTACCATAAGACAGGGAGGCCCTCAAGGCATGTCCCCAGTTCCTTTCTCCCTGCCCCAGCCATGGAAGTCTGAATCTCACCATCTACACACCCAGGAGAGAGTGAGGCAAGGACTCTGGATGGATGGATCAGTAGCACCAGCCCCCTTGTCAACAAGAATGAACAAAAGCATCCATAAATGAAAGCATCTATCTGACCAGCATTCTCACAGCTTTCTCATACGCTCTTCACAGTCACAGTGAGACAGGAAGGGGAAGAGACTGCCCAGGAGAGCAGCTGATCCACAGCAGCCTAGAAACCAAGGCTCAGATTCTCAAGAAGCAAGTCCCCACCACTCACCCTCAGTTAATCCATGGGCCCAAATCTTTACTGTTGAAACTAGGGACCCTGTTGGGTTTGCTGCCCACCAGGCTTCCCATACCATCACTCACCCAGCCAGAACACAGCTGCCACTCCTGAGCAGGGGAGGGTACTCATCTCAGCCCCACACCCAGTCCACAATCCTCACTCTTCTCACTAAGGAGGTTGTTCTGCAGAACTAGATCTTGGGTTCAGCCCAAAGAGCAGTGCTACCGGGAGAGGGTGCAGAGCCAGCTCACAAGCCAACTTAGAGCCAGGAGCAGCCTTGTGGCAGTGACGGTGTGACCACAGCAGAGCAAAGTTCTTTAACAGGAACAACCACACACACTGACACACCTAGCGAAAGTGTTCGTCTTTCAGCGGTGCCCAGCTCTTTGCGATCCCATGGACTATACAGACCTCCAAGCTCCTCTGTCCACGGAATTCTCCAGGCAAGAATACTGGAGTGAGTAGCCATTCCCTTCTCCAGTGGAATCTTCCTGCCCCAGGGATCAAACCCAGGTTTCCTGCATGGCAGATGGATTCTTTACCTCTGAGCCACCAGGGAAGCCCCTAGGGCAGCCCCAGTTGGCACGTGGTCCAGAGATAATTATTACCAGCACCCCTTTTACTCTCCACAGTACCTTAGTCTGAATCCTAAGTGATATGGTTGTTGTATGTATACCAGTGTGGAGGAGTCCTCGGCTTGGTCCTGCCTCCCCTTCCATTGTCCACGACTATTCCCCCACCTTAAGTGTCTTTTCCCCCCATGTTTGAGAAATGGCCAAGAGTAATTGAGCATTGCTAAAAGATTTATGTGAAACAGTAACTGGGTGATGGGATTCAACAGAGATTAAACACACTCTCTGAAGCACCCTCCTCCACCCACTTCCCCTGGCTGACTCCTACTCTTAGGCAAAAAGTCAGTTCAGGTGGCCCCTCCAGGAAGCCCTCCATGATACTGACCTCCATTCTATCCCCAGAAAGGATGTCTACATTAAGTGGAACTCTGCTTTTTTTCTGCAGCGCCCCCTGCGCCCCATCCACCTATCACTTTCCACTAGCCAGTGAGCTCCCTGGTGGTAGAGACAGTGCCCCCTCACCTCTGTTATCTCAAGAACTTAGCTCAGTGCCTGTCATTTGGTAGGCCTTTAAATAATGTCCAGCATGTGATTTTTTAAAGTATTTTGGGGCCAGAATGTGAAGAGCCTTTAGGCCTTGCTCAGGAAGTTTCAGAGTTTCATGCTGTAGCAAGGAGAAACTAGAGTAGGGACCATTTTGGAGCAGGATGACCAGATTAGGGTTTAGAAGGAAGATTTGGGCCAAAGATCAGCAGATGGATCTGGAGGCCCCTACCCCATCCTTGCAACCAAATTATTAGATAGTTGGATAATCACACCTTCACCTCATATTTCATATCAGGCCCATTTCCCTATTTCTTACCACTCCATTTCCTTTAAAAGTCCTATGATATTGCTCTTGTAAAAAACTTTCTGTTCTGCCTTTTTGTTTTGACTGCTGTATTCCTTTTGCTCACACTCCATTTGGTCCTCACCATAATCTTAAGGCTAGATGGGTCACATGCTTATTTTATCCAAGAAGAATCTAGTATAATCAAGCTGACTGACCCAAGAGCACAGAGCTGATAAATTACCATTATTTCAGCCCTAAAATATGAAACAAAATAATTCCCTTCCTAATACTCTCACTTTGTCAATGGCATTTCCCTTGCCACCTACCTAAAAAATCATGGTCATCTGAAGTCCAAATTCTCGGACACAAACTATTGCCAACCATCCTTTACATTCTTCTTACCCTAATGTTTTACTTTCTGATCCATCCAGTCTGAGCTGGACGTCTCTGGTTCAATCAAACATATGCTTAGGGCTAAGCACCCTGTTGCTGTTCAGTTGCTCGGTGCTGTCCAACTCTTTGTGACCCCATGGACTGCAACACGCCAGACCTCCCAGTCCTTCACTATCTCCAAGAGTTTGCTCATACTTGTATCCATTGAGTCGGTGATGCCATCCAACCATCTCATCCTCTGTTGTCCCCTTTCCTCCTGCCTTCTATCTTTGCCAGCACCAGGGTCTTCCCAGTGAGTCAGCTCTTCACATCAGGTGGCCAAAGTATTGGAGCTTCACAGCTTCAACATCAGGCCTTCCAATGATGATTCAGGGTTGATTTCCTATAGGACTGACCCTGAACAAAACTGTATCTTGTTTTCTATTCTCTTCCTACTACAGGGTATTCTCTTTCCACTGTATTCTAAAACATCCACACAAATGAATTCTGATACGAACACTGCCTTCATTCAGTCACACCAGTGTTAAAAAGCCTACACTGGCTCACAACTAAGTTCAATGTCAGTACAGTGCCATTTGAGGCCTCTTGGCTCTTGGTCCTATTTTCTCTATTCCATCTTATTAGTGCTACCCTCCAGCATGAATATAGTTCAATCAGATCAGTTTCCTTGAAAATCTGCTCCAATATCTATTCCCACCTCAAAGCCTTTTCTCCCTACCTATGTGTCAAAGTTGAGCTCTTCCCTCTCCTTTCCTATGGACATTTCCCAATCACTCTGCTTCTTGCATTTATATTTTAACATAGGTTTTGCCACCAAAGGACCTAATGACAGGACCTCTTCTCTTCTGCCCTAATTATGCCACATGAACATGTGCTATTGTCCCAACTATATGCAACCCTTTTAGGGCAGAGAGTCTTGTCCAAAGTCCCCAGTTGGTTTCACTTGAATAGGTCATCCCTAAGCATTCAGCAGAGAAAGTGATGGCAACCCACTCCAGTGTTCTTGCCTGGAGAATCCCAGGGACGGGGGAGCCTGGTGGGCTGCCGTCTATGGGGTCGCACAGAGTCGGACACGACTGAAGCGACTTAGCATTAGCATAGCAAGCACTCAGAGTGTGGCTTCATAAAAATGTATCTGGTCTTAACATATTAAATTTCTAATTATATCTGCTAAGGGTTTTTCTTTTTTTTTTTTTAATTGGTAGGCAAAAGAGCTTGAGAGAGAAAACCAAGGCTATGAGCCATCTGGAAACCATTCCACATTTTAGGAGGGATGTCGGACGAACAGGAGATTTTTCGAATGAAGTAGAGGTGCCCCAGTTCTGTGTCCTCTGGAAACCAGAGGTTAAAGTCCTCTGCATTGAAGGGGGGCTGATGATAATTTCTAGTTTTAGATGTCATGGTTGTAGTTAAAAAAGAAAAAAGGCAGTTTCTCCACAGACTGTTCTTTATTTGCAGAAACAGGAGAATAGAATTTTTGTTTAAATTTATTTAAAGTAAACTCAGGAACCCATTTTAAGTGATGCATTCCCAAATTAAAAGAAAAGCACCTCTCTGAAGTATTCTACAATAAGATTTAATCTAAAAATAAATATTAGGAACAATTATGCAAAGTAAATGATATTACCAAATATGATGATGTAGTACCTTTTAAAACCATAAAAGGAACCAAAGCCCAGTGGAGATATTTGCATTTCAAATATTGGAAGATGAAAGTTTCTACAGAAATCAAAGTAAAAAATCTAGCACTAAATAATGCTGAGGGCCTTTCCTAAAAGGAGTTCTTAGGATTCAGTCCTTGAGTTAAATACACAGGTTACCTGATTACTCCAGAAGGTTTAGCATCCTCAATATTTTAAAAAAAAAGTGTTAATACAGGCCAGCTTGCTCTCATTATGTGTATGATTAATGGATTCCTGTCACTCTCACATACTATTTGGCTTGTTCTGCATAAAAGAATTCTAAATCTGATGTGACCAAAAGAACCCAGGGCCAATTCACTGAAGTCTACCCAGCAACATGAGAAGCAGTTGGTTTGAGGTCTAAAGTCAGATACCATGACTTGTTATAGTGTGTTTTTCCTACTTCAATCAAAACCACAATAATTCTAATGTATCCCCTCCTTCGGAGTATTATGAAAGGCATATGAGCAAATAAAAAACCAACTGAGATGACCCACAGTCTGCTCTTCTCCCTCAGAGCCTAACAAAAAACGATTGACTATGTTTGAGCTGAATGAACTCAATTTTAGTAATTCAGGGCTTTACAAAATGAATTTAGAATCAGTGAAATGGTTTTCTTTGCCTTCAATTCAAAACATAAAAAGCTACTTCTTGTATTTAAATGCCCTCATAAAGCCATCCAAATATCTTCCCATTTCGATTATAGGAGAGCTCCAAAATGAAAGTATCTATCAACAATTCCATTTATCTGTGGACAATTCACTGCCTACAATGAATAAAAGCCCCCTAATAGTAATTAAAGTAGATAGAAAATAGAAAATTCAATTTTTTTTAAGATTCTCTCAGTTTTAAATAATGCAGTTATCTGAGCAGAATTAACCATCATAAAGTAGCTTTTCATCTTCCTTATATCCTGTAAAAGATAAGATTTATACCATAAACATTGCTCTTATAATGAGCTTTCTGGCTTTTCCATCTAAGTTATGTCTCCTCTATTTTACTGGCAGATCCTCTACAAAACCATTCGCATACCTCCCAGTGTTTAGAAAAATTACACACACACAGAACTTTACAGAACATGAAGAGTCAGTAGCTTCCTAAAACTAAATGTTTCTCTTCCATTTTTATCTTATACAAATACTTATACAATACAGTCTGAGCCATTACCCAGTACCACTGTATACCTTGGAAGGAAACTGTTAAACACTCTATACTCCAATTTCTGTAAGGAATAAACAATAGAGGTAAAATAATAACAAGTTTAATAATGCCATATTTACCAACATTGGTCACATGTATTTTTTAAATTAGGTAAAATGGTACAAAATATTTAAAGTTTGAGATGATTATATTTAATACTTATATAAATAATTAAGGAACTATGTTAACAAATAAAATCTCCCAAACACTGAGAACAGTCCAATTAACTAAAGAATAATAGACCAGCCATGAGCTTCCTCCCTCACAAAACCTCATTGTGAACCTACTGGAAAGAAGGCAATGAATGGAAGTCATAAATTTCAGGCCTGTGTGCTTTTTGATCATGAAAGCTTTCATTAACCACAGATTAATTCAGAGGAAAAATAAAGTCAGGATGCCACTACTAGGATCCATAGTTGACAATTCAAGCAAAATGCCAGAAATTAGGAGCCAATTCTAATCCTGACTCTTGCAGCATCTGTGCTGGTAGCCTTGGGGAAGCATTTGATTTCTAATGTTTAAGTACCTTCATCCTCCAAACCGGGGCAAGTCTAAGTAATTACTCTCACAGCAGTTCAGGGAGACAGGTTAACACAGACACAGGTCTTTAGATGATGACCTACAGAAATACCAAACACTGACAATGATAACAGGGCAAAAACATGCTATTGAAAACCCTCTTGTTGCCTGTGGTGCCACTAGCCCCCTTGGCTACCTCTAGTATAAGAGGTATCTAGTATAAGACTGTCAGGTATGCATTTATGACGGAATTAATCAGAGTGCTATTAGCAAGGAAATATGGCATTGTATTTATTTTAATAAAGCTCCCTTTATGACATCAGACTCATTATCCAAGTCTAAAGAATGCTGGGCTCTATGGGGGAGCGCCGGTTAGAACAACAGGCAGCAGGGCTGAGCTCCATTGGGTGCAAAGTACTTGGCCCGTCAGGCAGAACAAATGAAATGAAGTGTACTATTAATATAATTCCATTTTTCTTTAAAAATACCTTTAAATGGTATAGTAAAGAAAAATCTGTCATCTCATATACATACATGGAATCATTAGGCCTTCGTGATGTATCCAGAAAGTAACTAGCTCCCAAAGGAACAAGTGTTTAAGATTTAGTGCAGATATGACTGCCAGTGGGTCTTTTTAAACTGATATATATTTTAAATATAAAGACTGCAAAAACGTAAACACGTTGAGTGGGAAAGAGACATGGACCTGAATTGAAAAGGAGAAGAGTAAAGTGAAGGTGTACATCTATGTTGAGCCCTTCGATCACACCACTTATGAAAATGTATTAAAGGAATTATCTGTTTTTACCTACAATTTACTGGGAAACTCCTTTAACGCCCTACTTTATGAGACCATCATCCAGAGACCTGCTTAAACACAAGGCCTCCCTCAGCACTTTAGAAAGACCACAGTCCAGGTCACCTGCTAGTTTGTTCTCAGGGTCATTCATTCTCCTGCTCTGGAGGGATCCACATTTCCCAACTGGCTTGGCCAACAGGACATGCTGGTGCAAGATTGGAGAGCATGGTCAAACAGCAGAGAAGGGGGCTGTTTCTCCTCCTGCCCCTCTGCTTCCAGTGCATCTCCAGCTCCCTCTACGAGTCTTGGCTCCTGCCAGGCAGCCCTTGGTCCCCACCATGGATCTAACCCCCTATAAGATTGTTCTGGCACCTGGGATCAGAAACACCGCCCACTCCCATCATCTCTCCAGCCTCAGGGTTGGTGCTGCCACGGCCAGCTATTGCTGGCCCCCGAGTTGCCTCACTGTCACCAGTCTGCCTCCTCGACTCTTGCCTCGTCTATCCGCACAGCGCCCTGCTCTACATTCCTTCTGTTTGTAAGGCCTGGAGTGGCTTCTGGATCCTGAGCAAAGAGTCAGGAGATTTTCATGTACTTCATCCTGTCTCTGCTCTTTTAAAACCATGTGACCTTGGAAAAATTCATGCTCTCTAGACCTGAATTTCATCATCTAAAACTGAGGGACTGAAAAGACTTAAAATCACAATGTCCAGATCATACCTCACACCAACTCAACCAGAATGTCTGGGGGCAGGAACCAGGTAACAGTATTTTTTAAAACATTTCAATGTACAGCAAAGTTTGGGAACAACCACACTAGTTAAGCTAGAATGTGTGCTCATGTCTTCATTTTCTAGAATATTCTAAGATAGCAGGATTACAGTGAGAATGGCACATCTTCAAAAACTAACTCAGTTTGTTCTTAGTACTTTTACTATGCTCTCAACTCGCTCTCTTAAATTTTACCCTTCACTTGTAAGCAATACGGATGCTTGAGCCATGTAATGCATTTTACTCAATGTCTAATTATTCAATTATCAAACAAATCCCCAGGAGCTGGACTGGCAAGTCACCATAAACACCTTGAGGAAAAGATCTCAGCTTAATTAGTTCCAAAGGTCCCTTGGCCGAGGTCCAGCCCCAGCTCTCCAGCTCCAGGCTTTTCCCTTAGGAGTCGCCTGTCACTTCTGCCTCCTGCCTGCGTGAACCTCACTTCCCTCCTCTGCTCCCCAAGATAGCCAGATCCTACTCCCCCGAGGACAGCCCACCTCTGCCTTGAATCTAACTCCATGAAACATGTCCTCTTGCCTTGCCTCTCTCCACAGCCCTCCCCTCCCCACCCCTCCCCTCAGGTCACCCTGCCACCCTCTCCAACCACTCCCAGCTCTGCGCACCAATGAGCGCACTGGAACACTGGCAAACAGGCCCGCACTGGTAGTGACAAGCTACCAGTGAAAGAAAATCAGCCCTGAAAATGCGTATGAAGACCAAAAGCTGGTTGAATGATGTTAAGTCTGCACTGCTGCTTTTCCTCAAAGGGAAACGTGATCAACCTATGACAAGCATATTTTTAAAACCACAAATAATGACACTGGGATTCTGACACAGGGGCTCTGGGGGGCCAGAAGTCTCTTTCTTGAAAAAATACTCCATGGGAAGCTCATGCAGGTGGTCTTTGGACCACACGTCAGGAATCACGTGACGGGTACTTCTGTTGCACTTAAGGAGGCAAATGGCATGTATATGGATATGTAGAGGCTCCTGTTACACGCTCTTTCCAGCTGTATAAAAGCCTTCCTTCTACAGCCGAGTACACACAGGGACAAGGCTAGTGAGGGATCGGGAAAGCAGAGTAGGAAGGATGGGGTGGGGAGGAGCTTTCCCATAGTCCAAACTTGGCTCACGCTCTCAAGTTCATACATTAATCTCCATATACTACCCATCCTGCAGGAGAGAAACCTGGAGGTTGGGGATCACCTCTTACTCTTAGTACCCTTGGGAGAAATAAGAATTTAAGCAAAAAACCAAGATAGACTACAATCTGTTTTCACTCAAGCTGGTAAAGGAGCTCTGGGCATACCACCCCAAAATACACAGCTCTGGCATATTCATTATTTTGAGTGAAAGGCACTTTAGAAACAGCAGGTATATGAAGAGCACTCTGACCCTCTTTTTTATTTCTGAAAACAGGAGATAAAACTCCATGTAAAGGTGCTCTCCCTGTACCAAGATTAAAGAAAACGTTCTATTATCAGAGATGAGGAATCAGGGCCAAGAGAAATTGGGCAAACACACCTTGTGGAACTAACCCATATATCTCTGGTCACCTCCACATTTACTGCCCCTACCCCAAACCCCTTGATCTTACAATTCTTCACAAATTGATTATTTCTCTGTCTAGAAGGTATAAAGACTTCTGCTCTGGTTATTCTCTGGATCTTCATTCTTTGGTGGGGGCTCCCATGTACATGCAAAACTTTTTTTTAATTTGTAAGCTTTTTTCCTGTTAATTTGTCTTACATCAGTTGAATACTCAGGTCCAGCCAAAGGCCCTAAGGTAGTAGAAAAGAATTTTTCTCCCCTACACTTGTTTCTCCTCTTACTTAAGAGTTAAGGAAAAATTAACCCAGAGAAAGAAATCAAAGTAAAAAGAAGTAAGCATGTGTCTTCACTCAAGAAAATCAAAAGTCAAGGGTGCCAGTGAGGATTCCTTCATTCTCCCAGGAAAGCACACTTATCCAGCTGTGTTCACATGGAAGCAGACAGACCACTGCAAGGGCCGTCTTCTACTTGGCAAAGTGTAACTAAGCAGAAATACCATATGACATCCCTTACATGTGGAATCTAAAAGGAAATGACACAAATGAACTAACTTATGAGACAAAAGAGACTAACAGACTTAACAAGCTTATGCTTGCAGGGGGAAGGGACAGTTAGGAAGTCTGGGATGCTCTTGTACACACTGCTGTATTTTAAATGGATAACCAACAAGGACCCACTGTATAGCACATGGAACTCTGCTCAGTGTTATGCGGCAGCCTGGATGGGAGGGGGGTTGAGAGGAGAATGGATACATGTATATGTATGACTGAGTCCCTTTACTGTTCACCTAAAATGATGGGGGAGCCTGGTGGGCTGCCGTCTATGGGGTCGCACAGAGTCGGACACGACTGAAGTGACTTAGCAGTAGCAGTAAAAGTATCACAACATTGTTAATTGGTTATAACCCATTACAAAATAAAAAGTTCAAACTATAACTAGGGGGACATGAATATATGGAAATAAAAGTTTTCTTTGGAATGACCAAGGAATGGAGAAGAGGGAACTGTAGAAAGCTTTTAGTTGCGTTTAAGCACTCTGTGCAGAGCTCTAAGGATTCTGAGAGGTTCCTCAGACCTCCACAACATTCAGGGTAAGCCAAAGTTAAGAGCAAGCCACTACTTCCACTTCCCCAGGATAGGAAATCCAAAGGACAGAAGTTTAGTGAGCTCCTTCTACAGCCCAAACCATTCACATGCATTACCCCACTTAAAACTCAACAATGCTATATTGTAAGTATTACTACCCGCTACTAAAAAAATCTCAGAAACAGTCTTAAGTGGGTTAGATAGCTTTACACACGATCTCAGACTTGAGAAGCAGTAAGTAGGATTGGAATTTCAGTTCAGTTCAGCTCAGTCGCTCAGTCGTGTCTGACTATTTGTGACCCCATGAATCGCAGCATGCCAGGCCTCCCTCCATCACCAACTCCCAGAGTTCACCCAAACCCATGTCCATTGAGTCAGTGATGCCATTCAACCATCTCTTCCTCTGTCGTCCCCTTCTCCTCCTGCCCTCAATCTTTTCCAGCATCAAGGACTTTTCAAATGAGTCAGCTCTTCACATCAAGTGGCCAGAGTATTGGAGTTTCAGCTTCAACATCAGCCCTTCCAATGAACANACAATTGTTGCAAGAATGTATAGAAATTGGAAACTTCATACATTGCTAGTGGGGTTGTAAAATAGCACAGCTGCTTTGGAAAAGAGTTTGGCAGTTTCTCAAAATATCAAACTTAGAGACAGCATATGACCTAACAATTCTACACCTAGTTATATACTCAAGAGAATTTTCATCCCTGCAAAAAACTTGTACATTAATGTTCATAAAGCATTATTCATCATAGTAAAAAACTAGAAAAAACTTAATTGCTCATCAGCTGATGAATGGATAAATGAAATATGCTATTCTAATATAATGGAACATTCAACAATAAAAAGGAAGGAAGTAAAGTGAAAAGTGAAAGTGAAGTCGCCCAGTCGTATGCAACTCTTTGTGACCCCATGGACCATAACCTACCAGGCTCTTCTGTCCATGGAATTTTCCAGGCAAGAGTACTGGAGTGGGTTGCCATTTCCTTCTCCAGGGGATCTTACCAACCCAGTGATGAACCCGGCTCTCTCGCATTGCAGGCAGACGCTTTACCATCTGAGCCACCAGGGAAGGGAGCCACCAGGAAGAAGTACTTATAAATAGTAAGTGTGGATTATCCTTAAAAATTATGCTAAATGAAAAAACGCCANACCAACCCAGTGATGAACCCGGCTCTCTCGCATTGCAGGCAGACGCTTTACCATCTGAGCCACCAGGGAAGGGAGCCACCAGGAAGAAGTACTTATAAATAGTAAGTGTGGATTATCCTTAAAAATTATGCTAAATGAAAAAACGCCAATCACAAAGGCTGCATGTTGAATGAGTTCATTTATATGAAATGTCTAGAATAGGCAAATCCATAGAAACAGACAGTAGATTAGTGATTGCTGGGACTGGGTAGAGGAGAGAATAAGAGATAATTGCTAATGGGCACAGGGCTTCTTGGGGGTTGATGAAAATGTACTGATAATAGATAATATGATGGTTGTACAATTCTAAATATGCTAAAAATCACTGAATTGTACATTTTAAAGGGGAAATTACATGATAAATGAATTATACCTCAATAAAGCTATTCCTTTGGATAAGGAAATGGCAACCCACTCCAGTATTCTTGCCCGGAGAATCCCAGAGACAGAGGAGCCTAGTGGGCTGCCATCTATGGGGTCACACAGAGTCGGACACGACTGAAGCGACTTAGCAGTAGCAGCAGCAGCAAAGCTATTACTTAAGAAAAGATAAAAAATGAAGATTATTACTCAGCTACTCAGCATAAATAATTNGGGCTGCCATCTATGGGGTCACACAGAGTCGGACACGACTGAAGCGACTTAGCAGTAGCAGCAGCAGCAAAGCTATTACTTAAGAAAAGATAAAAAATGAAGATTATTACTCAGCTACTCAGCATAAATAATTTCACCATACTACAGTGAGTATCCTTTTGCAACCTACACCTTTATATGCTTTAAATGAAAAACTCAATTTGTTGTCATTACTTTCCTGAATATTAATTAAAAAGAGAAAATATATAATTCACCACATTAACAGAAAAGTGTTGAAAAACATACAATTATCTAAGTGGATGCAAAAAAAAAAGTGACAAAATTCAGTACCCATTGCTGAGAGAAACAGCAAACCAAGAATATAAAGGAACTACTTCAACATGTGGGGTGGAGGTGGCCAACTAATGCCATGTTCAGTCTGAAAGGCTGAACATATTCTCTCTTTATTTCTTTTCTATTGTCCTCCAAAACAAATTGCAACAAATTTAGTGCCCTAAAATGACACTCATTTAAAAATTACACACTATACATCAGAAGTCCATGCCAGTGTGGCTCAGTTTTTTCTCTGGATTTTAACAGGCCAAATTCAAGGTTTCAGCAGAGCTGGGTTTTTTTTTTTTTTTTTCCTGAAGGCTCTGAGGATGAATCCACTTCTAAGTTCATTCAGGTTGTTGACAGAATTCAGGTCCATGCAGTTTCAGTATTGGAGTTCTATTTCTTTGATGGTTGTCAGATGGAGATTGTGCTCAGCTTGCAGAGGTCACTTGTGTAACTTGGCTTATGGCCTCCTTCCTCCATTTTCAAAACCAGAAATGGCTAGTCAAGTCCTTCTTACACCTTGACTCTCTTTGAAGAATCCTTCTTCATGTGTCATCTACTACTTCTCCCTCTTCAGCATCTCTCTGACTCACTTTTTTGCCTTCTTCCACTTTTAAGGGTTTATGAAATTACACTGGACCCAGCATGATAATCTTCCTAGTTTAATGTTGAGCTGATTACTGCCTTAATTCCATCTTTAGAGTCCCTACACAGCCTACCCAGGTTGGTACAGACATACCTTGCAGATATTGTGGGTTTGATTCCAGACCATTGTAATAAAGGGAATATCACAATAAAGTTGGTCACACAATTTTTTTTTTTTGGTCTCTCGGTGTATGTAAAAGTTATATTTATACTAAAATATAGTCTAATAGGTATATAGTAGCACTCTGTCTTTAAAATGTATGTATCTTAATTTAAAAATGTTTTATTGCTAAAAAAAGTCCAACCATCATCTGAACCTTCAGCAAGTCATAGTTCAGTTCAGTTCAGTTCAGTCACTTGGTCGTGTCCAACTCTTGGCAACCCCCTGGACTGTGGATCAAGGTCTTTTCCAATGAGTCAGTTCTTTGTATCAGGTGGCCAAAGTATTGGAGCTTCAGCTTCAGCAACAGTCCTTCCAATGAATATTCAGGACTGATTTCCTTTAGGACTGACTAATTTGATCTCCTTGCTGTCCAAGGGACTCTCAAGAGTCTTTCTCTAACACCACAGTTCAAATGTATCAATTCATCAGCACTTTCCTTATAATCCAACTCTCACATCCATACATGACTACTGGAAAAACGATAGCTTTGACTATATGGACCTAGCTTTGACTATATGGACCTTTGTTGGTAAAGTAATGTCTCTGCTTTATACTATGCAGTCTAGGTTTGTCATAGCTTTTCTTCCAAGGAGCAAGCATCTTTTAATTTCATGGCTGCAGTCACCATCTGCAGTGATTTTGAAGCCCAAGAAATTAAGTCTGTCACTGTTTCCATTGTTCCTCATCTATTGGTCATGAAGTGATGAGACCAGATGCCATGATCTTTGTTTTTTGAATGTTGAGTTTTAAGCCAGCTTTTTCACTCTCCTCTCTAACTTTCATCAAGAGGCTCTTTAGTTCCTCTTCACTTTCTTCCAGAAGGGTGGTGTCATCTGCATACCTGATGTTACTGATATATCTCCTGGCAATCTTGATTCCAGCTTGTGGTTCAGCCACCCCAGCCTTTCACATGATGTACTCTGCATGTAAGTTAAATAAGCAAGGTAACAATATACAGCCTTGATATACTCCTTTCCCGATTTTGAACCAGTCAGTTGTTCCATGTAATGTTCTAACTATTGGTTCCGGGCCTGCATACAGATTTCTTAGGAAACAGATAAGGTGGTCTGGTATTCCCATCTCTTTAAGAATTTTCCACAGTTTGTTGTGATCCACATAGTCAAAGGCTTTAGCATAGTCAACGAAACACAAATAGATATTTTTCTGGAATTCTCTTGCTTTTTCTATGATCCAACAGATGTTGGTAATTTGATCACTGGTTCCTCTGCCTTTTTAAAATCCAGCTTGAACATTGGGGAGTTCTCAGTTCACGTACTGTTGAAGCCTAGNCGAAACACAAATAGATATTTTTCTGGAATTCTCTTGCTTTTTCTATGATCCAACAGATGTTGGTAATTTGATCACTGGTTCCTCTGCCTTTTTAAAATCCAGCTTGAACATTGGGGAGTTCTCAGTTCACGTACTGTTGAAGCCTAGCTTGGAAGAATTTTGAGCATTCCTTTGCTAGTGTGTGAAATGAGTGCAATTGTGCAGTAGTTTGAACATTCTTTGGCATTGCCTTTCTTTGGGATTGGAATGAAAATTGACCTTTTCCAGTCCTTTTCCAGCTACTGCTGAATTTTCCAAATTTGCTGGCATATTGAGTACAGCACTTTCACAGCATCATCTTTTAGGATTNAAAGAATATCAACAAATGAATCTTAATCAAATCAATGAAATTCCAAAAGCTAAAGCAGTAGAAAGGTCACTTGAAAGTAGAAAACAAGCTGAGAAGAACAATTTATTCAAAAAAAATAATGTAAAGGACTAATGAGATTTAGCAAAAGATTCGCTATGTTTTTTATACATTCTTTTACCCAGTCAGCAAACTTCTCAGGTCTTATACCAGGTCCTGATAATAAACCTCATTGCAGAACATGCTTGGAGTTCAGTTGAGAAGCATGTACATTACACCTGTCTCTTATACACATCTAGATGTGTATAAGAGACAGGATGCTCAGAGATATACACTCTAGACAACATCTCAAAGCTTCCTATATGTATAGACTTAAAGGTGTCATCCTCCTACATTCTGGAAGGTGAGAGGTCCTTAAACCTGGAATTTGTGATCCTATGAATCCATTCAAGCATAACTTTTAAAATACGAATGAACACAGATCACAGCTAAGCAGTCTCAAAGCCAAGACCCTCTCAGCTCCACCACCTTTTACTGTTTATTTTCCAGCCTAAAACTATCTTCTGCATAACTTTTAACAAAAGGAACTGATTCCTCTGTACTACTCAAGACACTCTAAACCAGGGTTCTCAATCCCAGCACCACTTAACGCTTTGGGCTGACAATTCCTTGTTGCAGGGGAGCTGTCCTCTGTGCTCTAAGACAGTTAGCATGGCATTCGTGGCCTTTACCTAGTGATTACAACCAAAAATTCCTCCAGACATTGCACAGTGACCCTGGGGAGCAAAACCACCCCCAACTGAGCTACTGATCTAAACAAATGGTCACTCTTTGCTAACCATCATTTTTTAAAATCCATCATTTTAAAAACTATGATTTTAAAAAACTGGAGGCATGTAGCTCTGAGAAAGAGAGATGCTGAGACAGAAGAGCTAGGGTCAAAGCCCCTTCCTACTTCAGGGTCGCTAAGCAATGTGATCAGGTAGCCTAGGCTTGGAACCTAGCTCTGCCGCCCAGGTGACCATGACTAGACATTTAACCTATAGGTGTTTGTTTTCTCGCCTATAAACTAGTAAAGATAATGGTAATCCTTCATGTAGCTGTCGTGAGGGTTAAGTAGGTTAACAGCGCAAAGCATTTAGAACATGTCTGTGTAAGCACCCATAAAACACAAGTTTGTACTATCATTGTAGCTATAAATCCTCTATGCCTCAGTTTCCACATCTGTAAATTATAGGTAAAATTGGAAGCACAGTTGAATGACCTAGAAAAACAAAGGGTTAAGGGTACTGGCCTTCCACATAGTTGAAAATCCATATATAACTTATACTCTGCCCTCCACATCTGTGGTTCCTCCATATCCACAAATTCAAAGTTGGATCATGCAGCACTGTAGCATTTACTATTGAAAAAAAAAAATCTGTATATAAGTTGACCCACACAGTTCAAATCTGTTCTTTTCAAGAGCCATTTGTACTATGCTCCTTCAAGAATTAAAAGCTATGAAAGGAATTNTATATATATATATTTCCTGTCATGCAGCACTGTAGCATTTACTATTGAAAAAAAAAAATCTGTATATAAGTTGACCCACACAGTTCAAATCTGTTCTTTTCAAGAGCCATTTGTACTATGCTCCTTCAAGAATTAAAAGCTATGAAAGGAATTAGCATGGAATCTGGCAGAAAGTATTAATAAACATTTGTTAGCTCCAGCTTGAATTTTAAGAATATTAAATGAAGGATTTCTGTAGTAGAACTAAAAACAACACATACTGATCAATTTACAAAGCCCTTTTACCCTATCCCAAGAAAAAGGATGATTCATGACAGGAAATATATATATATAATAAATATATATAATATATATACTATATATAATATATAATGTATAATTGCTGCTCAGTCATTCAGTTGTGTCCAACTCTTTGTGACCCCATGGACTGCAGCATATCAGGCTTCCCTGTCCTTCACCATCTCCCAGAGTTTGCTCAAACTCATGTCCATTGAATTAGTAATGCCATCCAACCATCTCATCTTCTGTCACTCCCCCTTTCTCCTCCTGCCCTCAGTCTTTGCCAGCATCAGCGTCTCTTCCAGTGAGTTGGCTCTTCCTGTCAGGTGGCCAATGTTCTGGAGCTTCAGCTCCAGCATCAGTCCTTCCAATGAATATTCAGGGTTGATTTCCTTTAGTATTGACTGGTTTGATCTCCTTGCAGTCCAAGGGACTCTCGAGAGTCTTCTCTAACACCACAGTTAAGCACTTAGCTTTCTTTATGGTCCAACTCTCACATCCGTACATGATTATTAGAAAACCACAGATTTGACTATACAGACCTTTGGCAGCAAAGTGATGTCTCTGCTTTTTAACATGCTATCTAGGTTTGTCATAGCTTTTCTTCCAAGGAGCAAGTGTTTTTTAATTTCACGGCTGCAGTCACTATCCACAGTGATTTTGGAGTTCAAGAAAATAAAGTCTGTCACTATTCCATTAAATAAAGGACAGAAACGGTATAGTTCTAACAGAAGCAGAAGGTATTAAGAAGAGGTAGTAAGTATACATGGAAGAACTATACATGGTTGTCTTAATGACCCGGACAACCACGATGGTGTGATCACTCACCTACAACCAGACATCTTGGAGTGTGGAGTCAAGTGGGCCTTAGGAAGCATTACTATAAACAAAGCTAGTGGAGGTGATGGAATTCCAGCTGAGCTATTTCAAATCTTAAAAGATTACATTGTTAAAGTGCTGCACTCAATATGCCAACAAATTTGGAAAACTCAGCAGTGGCCACAGACTGGAAAAGGTTAGTTCTCATTCCAATCCCAATGAAGAGCAACGTCAAAGAATATTCAAACTACCACAGAATTGCACTAATTTTTCATGTTAGAAAGGTAATGCTCAAAATCCTTCAAGCTAGGCTTCAATAACACATGAACCAAGAACTTCCAGATATACAAGCTGGATTTAGAAAAAGCAGAAGAACCAGAGATCAAATTGCCAACATCTGTTGGATCATAGAAAAAGCAAAAGAAATCCAGAAAAACATCTACATCTGCTTCATTGACTATGCTAAAGCCTATGACTGTGTGGATTACAACAAACTATGGAAAATTCTTAAAGAGATGGGAAAACCAGACCACCTTACCTGCCTCCTGAGAAACCTGTATGCAAGTCAAGAAGCAACAGTTAGAACTGGACATGGAACAACAGACTGCTTCCAAACCAGGAAATGAGTGCATCAAGGCTGTATATTGTCACCCTGCTTATTTAACTTACATGCAGAGTACATCAAGCAAAATGCTGGGCTGGAAGAAGCTCAAGCTGGAATCAAGACTGCCAGGAGAAATATCAATAACCTCAGATATGCAGAGGATACTACCTAATTAGCAGAAAGCAGAGGAAATAAAGAGCTTCTTGATAAAAGTGAAAAAGGAGAGCGAAAAAGCTATTTCAACAGTCAATAAACTAAGATCATGGCAAATAGAAGGGGAAAAATATATTATATATATATAAACTTATATGTGGATATATAAACATCTACAGTCAAGTTATTTTTCAAATTATAATATTATCATGCTAGATTGCTTTTGTTTGAGTAAATGCCTTCATCAGCACAAAAGAAAAATACTTATAAAAAAGTTCCTGGCAGAGAATACTCAATATATATTAGTTATAGTTCCTATTGTTATTATGGTCCACTGCCAATAACTATGACCCACCACGAGTATAGTCCAAATACACCATAATGGAAAGCACAAGAGAATTTGCAGATGACTCAAACATCTGCCACTATCCCAAACCGAATTGGTGAGCAGGGGTAGAAATTATACGTGTTTATTCTGGAAAAGCATCACTGGTGATTTCATTATATAGTACACCCTCCCGCACTGACACATGCACACCCATACACACACACATCCTTGCTGATATCATGTTGAGTACCACTTGCCTATAGCTTCAGCTTGAGATATACAGAATTAGCACTTCATTTTTAATTAAAAACAGAAGGGTGCTGCACAATGCAGAGTATCCCTGGACTTACAAAACAAACGTGACTATATGAAAAGTAAGTAAGTTCAGATACTGATTCCCACTCCCGTCATCTGCCCTCTTTTACCTGAGACCACACAGAGGCACAGTGAAGTGTACACTGTGTCCCACGGGACCTGTGGGGAGCTTTTGCTGTAGCACGGACTAAGGGAGTCCTGTCTTCAAAGCTAGCAGCTTTGTGAGAGACCCAGCTGCTGGTAGGCGGCAAGTTCCTACCAAACGTTCTCTGTAGGGGGCTTCAAGCTACTGTGTGACTTTAAAGAGTCAAATATTCAAAATCAGACAAAAGTCTAAATAGTGTCAGGACAAGAGTTATTAACTCTGATTCCGGTTGCTACTCTGGGAGCCCTAGAGAGGCTGGGAATAAAGGGGAGCCCAGAAGGAAGAGATAAGGGGCCATGAGCTATGAAAATAAATATATTAAAAGATATTAAATAAACAAATCCATGAGGGGTCAGGGAGGAGAGGCTATGGCTTAAACTGTAAAATGAGGGACACAACACTGGGAAAACAGAGGAGCTGAGGGTCAGGTATCAAGGCTCCCCATAACTAGGGCCAAGACTGCCAGAGAAATCATGGAGTAGGATCAAAAGTCCTGGATTTCCACAGGGCCTGATATCTATGGGGCCAGCAAAGATGGATTCTATTAAATGACAGGTCTTGTCCAAGACTATGAGCTGAACTAACCAGGTTAACAGCGTGTTCAACCAAGTGAGCATAGCTATTCTCGGCCTCAGACGCTGTGCTGAAATCAGCCCTGGCTCTCAGAAGCACTGGTGAGCATCACAGCCAAAGAGAGTGGGGAAGAGAGCAGGCATGGCCCTGTATCTCTAATGTTGATGACACTAGACTCAAGCACCACGTCATTCAAGAGCATTTCCAACTTAAGTCCATCCTGTACAAAAGAGACGGGGAAACACCTGCTCATCTGTATCACCAAACGCCCAAAGCGAGAGTCCAATCTGAACTGCTTTCTTAGCACCAGTGGATTTCAGAGGATCAATAACCCACATTTTCCCTTGAACTAAAAAAGAAGCCTACATGGTGTATTTGAATAGTTTATATATTTGAAGTCCTTTATTGTATAACTTGGATTTTCATGGGAGTATTTTTATGTCTAGAATTTAAAAAGCAAGATGCAATAAATATTTTAAGGGCGTATTACAACTCTTTCTATAAACCAAGAATAAATTCACTTGACATAAAGCATTAGGAGACATACTGTAATGAATGACCATTTTCATAATCTCAGAAACTGTGCCTGGTGAACAACATACAGATTTCAGTAAAACCGCACCTGTTTTTGTCTTAAGTTATATTTGATAGACAGCTCAGAACCAAAGCCAGTTCTTAGGAAATTGCTAAGTGAATCTTCTTGTGGCTAATGACTGCCCCTAGCACAGCCAGAAAGAATATCAACAAATGAATCTTAATCAAATCAATGAAATTCCAAAAGCTAAAGCAGTAGAAAAGTCACTTGAAAGTAGAAAACAAGCTGAGAAGAACAATTTATTCAAAAAAAATAATGTAAAGGACTAATGAGATTTAGCAAAAGATTCGCTATGTTTTTTATACATTCTTTTACCCAGTCAGCAAACTTCTCAGGTCTTATACCAGGTCCTGATAATAAACCTCATTGCAGAACATGCTTGGAGTTCAGTTGAGAAGCATGTACATTACACTGAAGACATTCTCAGGCAGCACTCTCTACATACTTTAGAAATGTGAACACATATAGTCCTTCATATTAATGTCATAACTCCATCTTACAGATGAGGAGACTGAGGCACAGTGGGTGTAAGTTGCCCAAGGTCATGCAACTAACACACAGCAGAGCTTATAGTTGGAACTAGCTAATCTCACTTGAGTCCATGTAAATGAAAACTGTCACACTTCTTCCTCTCTATATAGATGTGTCCCCACTTTAGGGGCTGAAAATCAAACCACCGTGTATAAACAATCTTTATCCTCCTGCTAGTGTTAAGTATCCATATAATAGAGTCAAAGTGTCCATTGGAGAAAAGAATAATTTGGTCAATATCAGAATTAAAATACAAAATCCACATATTCAAGCAAGCTTTACTAAGAATAAAGTATGAAGTAGCTGGTAGCTGGATTTCATAGAGAACTTTGTCATAAGTTCTTTTAGAAAGACAGTACAGAAATGAAAATAAAGTTTTAGGTGACTGATAACTTGTTCTAGTCCTAACAGCAGCTGTGAACACAGTTGAGCATCATCTCTGGTACTGTGGTCCTTAAACAACTCCAACTTGTGAGTTGTACATAACAACCAAACAAGCAACCTCATCTCAGGACCAGGGAATGATATTCCTGCACCCACACAGCCACCCAGGGATAAAGCTCAGAAGAGAGGCCAAGAATAGGACTCTCTAACACAAAATGTCTGGTCAGTTCACAAGCAAAACAAAAGCCCAGTTTGCCAGCCTCTTGAAGGGAATGCTGAAACATACTGAAGACTCTATGAGAGAGGGAAGAGAGTAAACGAGAAGTAAAAGGAGCAGTCAACATGGGCTCAGCCCGAGTCCACAGTGGCAGAGCGTGGCTGGGGATCAGACACAGGGACAGAAGAGGCGTGAAGCGGTGCCACTCAAGAGCAGAGGCCAAGGGAGGGTGCTAAGCTTCAGACTCCGGACAAAGGAGAAGAACAGAGCCAGTGATGGCAAAACAAAAGGCAGAAGAGCAGGCTGAAGGACAAACAGCAACCCGCATTTCAATGCCTTGGCACCCAAGGGCATGTGGGGACCACTCTGACAGCATGCCAACCAGAACAGTGAGAGAGCAGGGGGCAGAATCTCCCTCCAGAGCAGAGTCTGTCACTTATCATGTACTTACCGCAAACAAAAACATGTTGTAGCTGAGCAAGTGGCAGGGAGGAAGGATATAAATTATATGCACAGATTCACACACACAAATACTAGACAGACAAGTGACTACCTATTCCACTGTGATGATGACTGATATAAGAGAGTCATCTAATCTCTCTTAAGTCTCAGTGACATCTTTGGAAAGATAGGAGAAAATGACACCCCCCTTCTCAGAGGCTGTAGGCATCAGATGAGATAATGCATACACACTGTCTGGTGTTGAGTAATGCTCAAAGGATGTTAAGAATTATCATCAGCACCTCTGACATCAATGTCACGATCATTATCATGACCACAAAGGAACTTACAGTCTAGGTGGGAAAGATACTGTGAGTGAAAACCAGTGTAGATAAAGAGAAGATGGAGATTGCAGAGTGGGGAGGCCTAAGTCCATTTCAGAGTGAGATTGCAGAGTGGGGAGGCCTGAGTCCATTTCAGAGGGTCTCTTATATGTCCCTTCAGCACTACACTTGAGGCAATAATGACGCAGCACTGAGGACGAAAGAGCAGACAGCATGGAATGGTATACAGCATCCAGCCAAGTTAGGCTGCCCTGGCCATCTACACCAACATGCGGTCCCTGTGGTTTCATCCAAAAATCATTTTCGAATCAATAATTTAAAGCAGCAGAGAAGTCTCAAGTTTCATCTTTTTTAGGAGGGCTGCTAAAACCCCAGCCCCGCAAGCAGAGTCATCCTCTCTGATGCTTCCTAGGTGATATGTACCATCACACAGAATCATACTTGCCTACCAGAGAGCAGGAACCAGATAATATCTTTATTATACCTCTACTTACTGCAAAGTTTCTGATAGATGTTTGCCAGCCAATGAACACTGGTTCCATGAATGAACGGCTGACTTTATGATTTTTATAGACAAAATTTAAACAGCTCTGTGGAGTATCCACCTATTTAGCTCAGTCCTCAGAGGAGCAAATAACCAAGGTACTGTCAGGAAAAAATATAGATATACTTATCGCGTTTATAGAAGTGTTTCTGTTAAAAAATTAAATATTTAATTATCTGTTTTAACTGATTTCTGATGTAATGTTTTAAAACATAGGTCAAATATCCCTATTCCCACTGATCACAGGTCAGATTTATCATTAGGACATCAGTGACTGTCCTGGGTTAGGAATAAAGAAGGTCCAGGGGCTGGGGATGTGGACAGAGGTCAGTGTCCTCCCACAGTGAGGAGCCCCTCCAGCTGGGCTACTTCCTCTCCCACCTTCCGCTCACAATATCTGCTGCCCTCCCTCCCTCACCGCTGCAGGCATCCTCCTTCCCGTTTGGTCATCTTGTCTCTGACTCCCATAGCAACCAAATGAAGATGCCAGGCAACCTATGTCTTAGAAAGATTCCATCTGAAAAATCATCTCTAGTCAAGAAGTGCTCTCCTTCTGGCCGGAAAACTGACAAAGGGTCTTGTTCTCTCTATAACTGACCTCTGTCACTTTTAAACTCCACTTTGTTTCTCCCTCCCCAGCTGCGCTAGATCCATGAGGGTATCCAAAGACTGATCTCTGGAAAATGATGTTTTCTTTCTTCATAGAGAATAAAAATTGTATAATTATGAACGAACTCCAAAAACCCATCCTAGAGCTGTCCACTGTGAAGACTTTTCCTGGCTTCTGCCTGACCACTTAGTCACACCTACATGGTACCACAGCAATAATTACAAACACATTATTTAATTCAGGGTGAAGTGAAGTCGCTCAGTCGTGTCCGACTCTTTGCGACCCCTTGGACTGTTACCTACCAGGTTCCTCTGTCCATGGGATTCTCCAGGCAAGAATACTGGAGTAGGTTGCCATTTAGGGAAGTAATTCACGTTTCAATATTCAAGAGTTTATAATAATTTGATTTGAATGGAAATTCATGCTCCAGTTACCCATTCACTCACGTGCTTTATTAAGAGCTTTCTGTATGCTTAGTGCTCTTTAAGGCATTATGATGGATTAAAACAAACAAGCAAACAGAACAGAATGAAGCATTTTGCTTTCAAGGAGGTTACAATCTAATTAGGGAAGATGAGTTATGTTCTCTCAGAAAAATTCATTTTTCAAATAAATTAAGGATGCGAACAGAATTTCAAGGGCTTAACTCTACTTAAAGGAGTGAAAACTATTATGAGAGTGTTGCAGCTCCAAAATTGTTTGTATGGAAGTATACACTGTTAATTGTTCATGAATCATTTATTCATCATACTTCATCATAAGAGGCCCCTCAAAGACCACTCCTTGGCAGAATGTAGAAGTGAGTACTTAGAAATGTATACTTGCAAGTAATAAATGAGACACTTAAAAAAATTACCTAGGGAGGAGCCTTAGAAATAAGCTCCTCTTCATCCAAGGTCTAGAGAGTTCAAGGGTTTTGCCCATGGTTTCAGAGGTTGTTCATATTCACAGAAGTGCTGGGCTACACCCGGGCCCAGATACCGAGTACAGTGCTTCTCCCAAGAGCCCACACTGGATCTATTTAACTTCTTGGGCAGTCAGTCTAAATTAGTAGATTTTCTACTCCAAATATTGCCTGAAGTAGTAGAAACAAATCATACAAAAATCAGAGCTCATACCAACAGGATTTAAGTGTCTCAGTTACAAAAGTTAACTGTCTGACCTTCAGTTCCTCCTCTAATCATCCTGTATGCTGGGCCCTGGTCAATCTACTGAAAAGACTGTCTTTACCACGTTGTGATCACTGCTTTCTCTTGCCTTAGACAGAAGCTTCCTTTCAGGCAATCAAGACTCAGTATTCTCAAGGTTCTAAAGCCACACCAGTTTCAACTACCTCTCCTTGGTACCCCACCTATTTCAGTCAGATGGAGATAATCCTGATCAGGATGACAAAGAAACTGCCAGACTTCATTCTACCCACCGTTCTTTGCCAAGCTAATCATAAAAGGAGGCAAAAGCTGTGTATTTGTTTTTCGAATACCAACCCTAATGGTAGAATTCAGTCTGGTCCTTCCTAATAAACTCAGCCAAAGTGTTTCTACTTCCCACCTGCATCACCTCATGGGAGAAATGAATCCATCAAGTTTGCCATTATAAACTTTACTACACATTGAACTTTTACTAACAATTGCACTGTTTGTTTTTGGCTGTGCTGGGCCTCTGCTGCCGGACGTGGGGTTTCTCTGGTTGTGGTGGGCAGGGGCCGCTCTCTAGCTGTGGCACATAGGCTTCTCCTCACTGCTCTCTTGTGGAGCGCAGGCTCTAGGGCACACGGGCTCCGGAGTTGCAGCTCCTGGGCTCAGTAGCTGTGGCGCACAAACTCAGTTGCTCCACAGCATGTGGAATCTTCCCAGGCCAGGGACTGAATCCATGACCCCTGCATTAGCAGGCAGATTCTTAATCACTGGACCGCACACATTTTAAAATCTCAACTCAACATCACAGGCCCAACAATGGAAAGTCATGGCAAACACACAGGAAAAAGGGTGGTGTGTTTTTTTTTTTTAATGTCACAATAATGATGCTTAGCTTCCTGATCTTCAAGGCTGCAGCAAGGGGCCCAAGGTTCACAGCAGCACTCTGACAATAAGCATCACGTCACCCAAATGTGTACTTTTCACCCAAATGTGTAGTTTTCTTAGTGTTCTCACTTGCTCCCCCTTCCCAATCCATTTTCATCATCACAGAACAATCTAAGGCTATATTCAAAACTATATTCCTCATGATGTAAAAGCTAAAGGGAAAAAACTACAATTTCTCCCATGTTACAAAGACATATACTAAATACATTATGCAACCATCCACCTAAACAACATAATCATAACCAAGAATGCCAGGCATACCACCCAAGACTGTTTGCTACCTGAATGCAGGACGTTCAGTTTGAACTAAGGTCCATGGTGCACATTCTCCAGTTAATACACATTCTCCAGTTAATAATCACATGGGTGTCTATCATCTGATGATCACAGCTCTATTCCACATCTTGTCTTGTCCTCTCAACCTATGTTATTATTTATGTACAACATTACTTAAATATAACAAATCTACTCTCCATGAATCAGAGTTTAAAGAAGGGCATCATGATTTCTAAACAGCATGTAAATCATAGCAAAGAGATGCCCTACTATAAAGGAAAGATGAATGCCCACTACCTTCGGCTTTTTAAAAAAAAACAAAAGACATGAACTATATACATGGAGATAATTAGTGATGTTTAAAGAAGCTCCCTTTAAGAGAGCCTAAATATATAAACTGTGCAATGAAAACAAAAAAGGTGAGGCTGCACTGAACTCAGGAGAAGCTCCAATTAAGCAGCACCACTCCCAACGGATGGCTGATGGAAATAATACTATTTCAATACTGATATTTTGGGAATGTCATTCTAAATAGTGACCTGTTCAGGTTATAGAACACAAAATAAAGTCCCATTCTTTTGTTGCCATTGTTTTTGTTAATCAAATGTCAATGGTTTCTTGAAATCACGTAATCCAGGGAGACTGCTTTCCTGTTTCCTACTGCGAGCATACCAGTAGCTGTTCTGCTGTTGTTGAGTGCCTAAGTCCTCCTGTCTGACTCTTAGCGACCCCATGGGCTCCTCTGTCCATGGCATTTCCCAGGCAAGAAACTAGACTGAGTCGCCATTTCCTTCTCAAGGGGATCTTCCTGACCCAAGGATCAAACCTGCATCTCTCACGTCTCCTACATTTCCAGGCGGCTTGTTTACCACTGAGCCACCAGGGAAGTCTTACACTAATAATAGAATGCCCCAAATGCCTAAACTCATTGTGAAGGCATTTCCCAATATTACACGCCAGTGAACAGTTCTTAAGTGAGGACTGTGAAACCCTAGGGGCCTCAAGACCTTTAAGGAGGTCCACAAGGCCAAAGCCAGAAAAGTATTTACATATTTTATTCGTCTTTTCATAAATCTGCAGTATACCCATGTTCACAGAGCACTATTCAAAACAGCCAAAAAATGGAAGCCACTCAAGTCGTTTAGATGAATGGATATACAATGGATAAATGTACAACTGAACAACTGAAACTAACACAATACTGTAAATCAACTATAGTTAAATAAATTTTAAAAATCAAGAAGAAAAAATAATATGGTGTATGGTATAAACCTACAATGGACTATCACTCAAACCTAAAAAGGAAGGAAATTCTAACATGGGCTGCAACATAGATAAACCTCAAAGACATTCTGCTAAATGAAATAAGCCAGTCTCAAAGGGTAAATGTATGTTTCACCTAAATGTAAAATTCATTGAGACAGGAGGTAGAATGGGTGATTACCAGGGACTGGGGGGAAAGGGAAAATAGGGAGTTCATGTTTACTAGGAATGAGGTTTCTGTTGGGAAGATGAAAAGGTGCTGGGGTGGAGGATGATGGACACACAACAGTGTCAATGCACTCCATGCCACAGAGCTGAATACTCATGAACAGTTAAAATGGTAAATTTACAGTAGGTATATTTTACCACAATAAGAAATTCAACATATAAAAATGGAAGGTTAGAAAAATCTGCTTCCTCAATCCATCACACCTTCACTACCTAAATTTAAAGTGAAAGTCACTCAGTTGTATCCGACATTTTGCAAGCCCATGGACTATACAGTCCATGGAATTCTCCAGGCCAGAATACTGGAGTAGGTAGCCTTTCCCGTCTCCAGGGGATCTTTCCAACCCAGGTCTCCTGCGCTGTAGGTGGATTCTTTACCAGCTGAGCCACAAAGGAAGCCCACCTAAATTTAAGGATACTTTTAAAAAAGATGAAACTGACACAGCAGAGGTCTCTGATTCATGAAAGGGAAAACTCTACTATAAAAAAAAAAGGGAGAAAAATTGGCAATAGACAAAGACATGAAAGTTTTCATTTCTTTGACCATAATAATTGGTAATTTACATTATTGTATCTAATGCAATGAACAGTTTCAAAAAGTTAAGTTGTAGCATCATTTTGAAATTAAGAATTTAAAGAACAAGGAGTGAATATTTTAAAATGCAGATGTAATGAACACTTCAAAAGTCAAACATTATTACAGCTTTTCAAACTAGAAATGAAAGAAGCAACTGAAGCACCTTGAAGGCTAAGCTACTGTATTGCATTAGCTGAAGAAGTGCACACTATCACAGACTAAGAAAGCCTTGTACAGTTGAGATAGCTGAATGCCTGCTACACGATAAGTCAGTTAAAAAAAATAATGGCATGACAGCGCTCCTTTCCAATGATACTGGAACTCCTCAGATGAAACATCTGCTGACAAATGTGGAGACTGAGTTAACATCCCAACTGTGGAATTGTACTTTTGCCTTACTCCTGGATTCATCTACAGATGAAACTGAACTTGCTGTTTCTTTTCTATGAGATGACCACTTGGTGCTGACACTGACTGAAGAATTTCTTTTTGTATGTGAATGCAAATAATAAACACTGGCACTTAAATAGTCAACATGTTGAATAATTTTTTGGAATCCCATGGTTCAGCCTTGGAATAAGTGTGTTGACACCTGCACACATTCCCAGAAATTGCTGGTGCCTTAGTTTCAATCAACACAGTAAACTATACCAGAAATCACTGTATTCTTCACTGCTACTCATCCGCGTTTTTAAAGACGGTAAATTGATCTTAAGAATACCCTTAATGAAGCAAAAAAAAAAAAAGTTGTTAATTTTTGACCCTTGACTTCACATTTTTTTGACATTGTATGTGAAGATTAGAAGGTCCATAGAAAGCACTTCTTCATACTGGTCACCAGTGGACACCTCAGGCAAAAGCACACCTGTGACTGATGGAGTTGAGCTGAATTCTCTGGGTTTTTTCATAGAACACCATTTTCATTTCAAAGAATGCATGACAGACAAACTAGGATTATTTATACCTGAGCTTTTGGCATTTTTCACATCAAAATGAATGCTGTGAACCTGGGTACTTCATGGAAAAGAAATGAAAATATAAAGTAAAAATTAAAATCTTAGAAAACTGTATCCACCACTATGAGCTTGATAGTTTCACAATACTTTCACCTGATGAAATTGATGATAATATCAATGTATATGGCTTTTGAAACTGTATAATGAAATGTATCAACATTTGGAAGACTGGCATAACCCAGTGAACAAGTGTTTTCCAAATAACCAATGTATGATGTTAGAATATCACACAAGGATAGAAGATTTATTCAAAATACAACACAAAGGAATGGGTTATAACATAACAGAGTATGAAAATTTTACTAGTATGCTATCAGATTCCACTTGTCAATTAATCTTTAAGAAAACAATCCTTATTAAGATTCACTCCCATAATTATGTTATATAAGATTCCAACTTTAGAGATCCTACTTGCTGGCTTGATGAAGTAATAAGCCAGTCTGGGTAAGTTCCACATGATACGGAACTGTAAGTGACCACCAGGAAAGGAAGGTGACCTCTGAGAGTGGCCTCCAGCTGTTGCTGTTGTTCAGTCACGTCCACCTCTTTGCGACTCCACGGACTGCAGCATGCCAGGCTTTCCTGTCCATCACCAACTCACGGAGCTTGCTCAAACTCATGTCCATTGAATCAGTAGTGCCATTTAACCATCTTATCCTCTGTCATCCCCTTCTCCTCCTGCCCTCAATGTTTCCCAGCAGGGTCTTTTCCAATGATTTGGCTCTCTGCAGCAGGTGGCCAAAGTTTTGGAGCTTCAGCATCAGTCCTTCCAATGAATATTCAGGTTGATATCCCTTAGGATTGACTGCTCTGATCTCCTTGCAGTCCAAAGCACTCTCAAGAGTCTTTTCCAGCACCACAGTTCAAAAGCATCAATTCTTTGGCGCTCAACCTTTTATATGGTCCAATTCTCACATCCATCCATACATGACTACTGGAAAAACTACCACTTGTTAGATCTGCATGTAATATACAAAAAGCTTATCTACGGTTATTTGAAATGCTCCTCCTTCTTCCAGTTACGTATCTGTGTGAGGCAGGATTTCCTTCACGTTATTTCAACCAAAACAATACACTGCAACAGATTGAGTAAGCAAGCAGGCACATTTGAGAATCCAACTGTCTAACAAGCAGGCAACAAAGAGAATGGCAAAAATGTTACACACTGTCACTCTTTTCACTAATTTTTTTTCTTTTGCTTTGAAAAATAAAGTCATTTTCATGACAACAGGTGATCCTGTTATGGACTGGTTATTCTAAATCAATTAAATATATTATAAATAAATATAAATATAATATAAATAAATATATTATTTTAATTTCTCACTTTTTCTGATATGGTAAATATGGATAGATATGATCTGCAACAGAAAAGCCCTTTCAGATCCTCTAAAATGGAAGAGTGAAGAGGGCTGTTGAGACCAGTAAGTCTGAGAACTGTTGCAATGTGCCTATTTTCTTTACCTCTACCAAATGACACTTTCCGCCTCCCTTCTTTCATTTGTCTAGATTTTACCCATTTTTCACACTTGGCAACTGTGAGCTCTCTCCCTCCTTAATGCCTGGAGAATTCATCTGGCACCTGGCTGTTGCTCTGTTTTCGGTTAAGTATGTGTGTCTCTCCAACTAAATTGGGAAGCCCTGAAGGAAAGGGACTGTGGATGGGGCAGCATAGGTGCTCAAAACCACTAACTTAATTATTTAAGTTATTATCAACTTGTTATTTATTATTAACACTAGCTTAATTATAGACTTTAGAGGATCAATTCAAGCAAGTCCCGGGACCTCAATCAATTGCTCAAGGAAGCCAGCCCACAAAGGACCTGGGATGAGGCAGAATTTAGGACAAATGTGTGTCTCAAAAAGGTCACCTGAAGACTCAGCTGAGAACAAGGGCAGAGATGCCAAAATGCACAAGTGCAGAAGGTAATAGTAAGTAATATCAGACCATAAGACCTTTATTTCTCAATAAAACAGGAAGCAAGTTATCTGTGGATCATTTTGGAGCAAAAACTTGAGGAATAGAGAGTAACAATGTGGGGTGAGCAATGAAGAATTCACAGAATTTCCTCAAAGTCTCTTACTCGAAAAATAGGAAAAATGCATTGAACTGAATACCAATTGTTAGGAGTTGAACTGTCCCCACAAAAGATATGCAGAAGTCCTAACCCTGTGAATGCAACCTTATTTAGAAACAGGGTTTTCACAGATGTAAACACCTTAAGTAAGGTCATTGGGGTAAGTCCTAATCTGATGTGATCTGGGTTTTTTGTACCTTTTATAATGTTTGAACACTATTTTTTTAACAAGCATCGTGCATTGTTCATTTAACTTTTTATGTTGGGAGTATAGCATATTAACAATGTCATGATAGTTTCAGGCGGACAGCAAAGGGACTCAGCCACACACCTATACATACATGCATACATATATATATATNTTTATAGCTCGTTATCTAAAGAACTTCCATAGTGTTTGGCTTTGTGAGAGTATTCATTTATATTCCTAACAACAATGCAAGAGGGCAGGAGGATTCTCATTTCTCCACACCATTTCATTCATGTAATATTATGTGATCATATATATATACATACATACATATATATATATATATATATATATATATATATACACACACACATATATATATGTATTTGTTTTTATATGATGAGAAAGACACAGAGGGAAGATGGCCATGTAAAAACAGAGGCAGAGATTGGAGTTACACTGCCGCAAGCTAAGGAATGTCTAGGCACAAAAGAAGCTGGAAGGGGCAAGGAAGGTTCTTCTATGGGAGGCTTCAAAGGGAGCATGAGCCTGCCAACATGTTAATTTTGAACCTCTAGCCTTCAGAGCTGTGAAAAAATTACTTGTTTTAAGCCACCCATTGTGGCTACCCAGCTCATGATACTGTGGTCCTGGGAAACTAACACAGCAACAGAGGGCTCCTCACTATCCATAAGGACTTCCTGCTGCTGCTGCGTCGCTTCAGTCGTGTCCAACTCTGTGCAACCCCATGGACGGCAGCCCACCAGGCTCCTCGGTCGCTGGGATTCTCCAGGAAAGAACACTGGAGTAGGTTGCCATTTCCTTCTCCAATGCATGAAGGTGAAAAGTGAGAGTGAAGTCACTCAGTTGTGTCTGACCCTCAGCGACCCCAAGGACTGCAGCCTTCCAGGCTCCTCCATCCACGGGATTTCCCAGGCAAGAGTACTGGAGTGGGATGCCATTGCCTTCTCCAAGGACTTCCTAGGTGGCACAAATCCGCCTGCCAGTATAGGAGACGCAAGAGACACAGTTCAATCCCTGGATAGGGAAGATCCCCTGGAGTAGGAAATGACAACCCACTCCAGTCTCCTTGACTGAGAAATCTCATGGACAGAGGAGCTTGGTGGGCTACTGTCCATGGGGCTGTTGCACAGACTCAGACACAACAGATAGTACTTCACTATCCATGGTCACAGTCCCACAGAGCTCTCCTCACTCACAGACAAAAGTAAAAGGAAAGGCAGAAAGATCTGAAATGCAAATTTAGTTAGTAGCAATGAAAAAATGGCTTCCTTGGTGGCTCAGACAGTAAAGCATCTGCCTGCAATGCAGGAGACCTGGGTTTGATCCCTGGGTAGGGAAGATCCCCTGGAGAAGGAAATGGCAACCTACTCCAGTATTCTTGCCTGAAAAATTCCATGAATGGAGAAGCCTGGTGGGCTACAGCCTATGGGGTCGCAAAGAGTCGGACATGACTTGAGTGACTTCACTCTCTTTCTTTCTAATGAAAAATAAAACAAAAAAAGGTTTTGTTTTTTTTTTTTAACTAGAGATTTCTGAACTGCAGTTTTGTTTTTTTTTTTAAGTTTCTGAGAAAATGTCTCTAATCAAACACTGCTGTCAAAACTCAAGCCCACTGAGCCTCTATAAATGTGCCTATAAATACAGACAAGGATTATTTATCCATCTTGCATTTCCTCAATTCTTGGCTACAAAAGGAAGCAATCCAAAACCTAACATTAAAGTTACCAATACTATGACTATGTCATGATGAAAGAAATATGGAATCGCAAGTGAACCTCTTTCATTTTCTCCAAGATTTTATCAAGGCACCTGAAAGTCTGGGCCAAGATGACTCCAAGCTCATGTGCTGGCCATTCAGAAGGGTGAAGACCTAAATCTCATCCATATAAGATACTTGGCCTTAAAATCCATAGACTGCAATTTAAACCCTTGTAATGCATACCTGTTAGGAATTTACCTTCAGCCTCACCCTTTACCTCAACCAATAAAAAAAACAATGGGGTCTTGAAACTGTGGAAATTTCTAGAGCCATCTAACTTGATGATCCATTCAATGCCTCCTATACATCAGGTAATCCCATTGGTTTTCTAACTGTGGGCCCTAATCCATCAGCGAGCAGTGAAATAAATATAGTATATTCCAACTACTTAAAAAAAAAACACAGTAGAATAAAAAATAAGAGGGTATCATTAGGGTTAAGTAAGGGTTACCATCCTCCTGACTTCATTTGTATATGTGTGTTGTGGGTACTGTGTCATAAAGGAAAACTTATTACTACTTTATTTATCAATCCAAGTTCTGGCAGGAAATAGACGGTTCACCCAAATTGGGCACTTAGGAGTTGAATAAATAATTTATAAAGGTTTCCCCAGGATTAAGGAAAAACATCAAGGGAGAGCACTCCTAAGTAGTGAGGTCGCTACCATCTGGTACCCAAGGGGCCAGGGAATGGAATGCAGACAGGTATGCAGGGAGGGCTACCTGATGGAAGTTGTGTCCTTCAGTGAAGGGAGACAGCCAGCCCATGATAACCCAACAGAAGGGAGCTGCCTCCTGCTGGGACTCCTCCCATGACTGATGCCAACTAGACATCGCAGAGCAAGACAGTCCACACTACTCAGCCTCTCACGTCACAGGAGTGCATCTCGAGGGGCAAACAGAAGGCTGAAAGCCACCACCAATACAGTTCATACCTTCATCAACTCAGTCTGACCACTTTTATTTCTGGATGCCACATTTTTCCACATCTGCCCCCAATCCCAATCTTGAATCAAGGCTCTAACTCAATGCCAAAAAGCTGATGCAAAAGATTGGCGCCTTTATGATCTCATGATTTATGATCTCAGCTATGCCCTCAAACACTCCCCGGCAAGACTTTCATCCATCCTCAGCCTCCCACCTCTCCTAGCCCCCACCTCTGGGGCTCATGTCTCACTCATCTCTGGAGCCCCAAGCTGCAGTATCTAGAACACAGGCATGGTCACTGGGCGGTCTGTAAACTATGAAGACATAAACCTCAGAGGGCTTCGTCTCCCTCATATGTACCCATGCTCCCCATACCACAAAGCAGTGGTCCCTAACCTTTTTAGCACTAGGGACTAGTTCCATGAAAGACAATTTTTCCACGAATAAGGGGTGGGGAGTGGGGAGGGCAGACGTGGAGCAGGGGAAGGGGAAGTGGAGGAATGGTTTCAGGATGATTAAGTACATTATATTTATTGTGAACTTATTTCTATTATTATTACATCAGCTCCACCTCAGATCATCAGGCATTAGATCCCAGATGACAGAGACCCCTGCCATAGAGGGTCAAATACTGAGTCTGATTTCTTTGCCCCTGAAATTCCCAAGCCCATTTCCTCTTCTGCTTCAGTATGTCTAACCTGCACTCCTACAGCCAAGACCTGGACCAATTTTCCACCTCCATTCCCAGCTCCCTCTGCCTCCATCCTCTAGGACAATCAATAGAAAAAAAGAATAACACTATCACCATGCTGCCCAGAATGTTCCACTGACTCTTCAGGCTCTTTAGACAGTCATACCAAAGGGCCCCTAGCGTGGACTTCTGGCTTCTTCTTACAGCCTTATTCCCACTTTTCCCTCTCACAGTCAGCTTTAGGAAACTGTCCATATTGTTGTTCTCTTGCCATACCTTCAAAAAAACCTGTCTGTCCTCAGTTGTGGATGTGACTGGTGATGGAAGTAAGGTTCCATGCTGCTCTTTAGACCAATACTGCATAGGAACCTGGAACGTTAGGTCCATGAATCAAGGCAAATTGGAAGTGGTCAAACAGGAGATAGAAGAGTGAACATCACCATTTCAGGAATCAGTGAACTAAAATGGACTGAAATGGGTAAATTTAACTCAGATGACCATTATGTCTACAACTGTGGCCAGAAATCCCTTAGAAGAAATGGAGTAGCCATCACAGTCAACAAAACACTCCTAAATACAGTACTTGGATGCAATCTCAAAAACGACAGAATGATCTCCGTTCGTTTCCAAGGCAAATCATTCAATATCACAGTAATCCAAATCTATGCCCCGACCAGTAATGCTGAAGAAGCTGAAGTTGAACGGTTCTATGAAGACCTACAAGACCTTCTAGAACTAACACCCAAAAAAGATGTTCTTTTCATTATACGGGACTGGAATGCAAAATTAGGACATCAAGAAACCTGGAGTAACAGGCAAATTTGGCCTTAGAGTATAGAATGAAGCAGGGCAAAGACTAACAGAGTCTTGCAAAGAGAATGCACTGGTCATAGCAAACACCCTTTTCCAACAACAAAAGAGAAAACTCTACACATGGACATCACCAGATGGTCAACACCGAAATCAGACTGATTATATTCTTTGCAGCCAGAGATGGAGAAGCTTTATACAGTCAACAAAAACAAGAATGGGACCTGACTGTGGCTCAGATCATGAACTCCTTATTGCCAAATTTAGACCTAAATTGAAGAAAGTAGGGAAAACCACTAGACCATTCAGGTATGACCTAAATCAAATCCCTTACGATTATTCAGTAGAAGTGAGAAATAGATTTAAGGGACTAGATCTGATAGAGTGCCTCATGAACGATGGACAGAGGTTCATGACATTGTATAGGAGAAAGGGATCAAGACCATTCCCAAGAAAAAGAAATGTAAAAAAGCAAAATGGCTGTCTGAGGAGGCCTTACAAATAGCTGAGAAAAGAAGAGAAGTGAAAAGCAAAGGAGAAAAGGAATGATATATCCATTTGAATGAAGTGTTCCAAAGAATAGCAAGGAGAGATAAGAAAGCCTTCTTCGGTGATCAATGCAAAGAAATAGAGGAAAACAATACAATGGGAAAGACTAGAGATCTCTCCAAGAAAATTGGAGATTCCAAGTGAACATTTCATGCAAAGATGGGCTCAATAAAGGACAGAAATAGTACAGACCTAACAGAAGCAGAAGGTATTAAGAAGAGGTGGCAAAAATACACGGAAGAACTATACAAAAAAGATCTTCATGACCCAGATAATCACAATGGTGTGATCACTCACCTAGAGCCAGACATCCTAGAATGTGAAATTAAGTGGGCCTTAGGAAGCACCCGGAGAAGGCAATGGCAACCCACTCCAGTACTCTTGCCTGGAAAATCCCATAGACAGAGGGGCCTGGTGGACTGCAGTCCATGGGGTCGCTAGGAGTCGGACATTACTGAGCAACTTCACTTGCACTTTTCATTTTCATTCATTGGAGAAGGAAATGGCAACCCACTCCACTGTTCTTGCCTGGAGAATCCCAGGGATGGGGAAGCCTGATGGGCTACTGTCTATGGGGTTGCACAGAGTTGGACATGACTGAAGNCCTGACTGTGGCTCAGATCATGAACTCCTTATTGCCAAATTTAGACCTAAATTGAAGAAAGTAGGGAAAACCACTAGACCATTCAGGTATGACCTAAATCAAATCCCTTACGATTATTCAGTAGAAGTGAGAAATAGATTTAAGGGACTAGATCTGATAGAGTGCCTCATGAACGATGGACAGAGGTTCATGACATTGTATAGGAGAAAGGGATCAAGACCATTCCCAAGAAAAAGAAATGTAAAAAAGCAAAATGGCTGTCTGAGGAGGCCTTACAAATAGCTGAGAAAAGAAGAGAAGTGAAAAGCAAAGGAGAAAAGGAATGATATATCCATTTGAATGAAGTGTTCCAAAGAATAGCAAGGAGAGATAAGAAAGCCTTCTTCGGTGATCAATGCAAAGAAATAGAGGAAAACAATACAATGGGAAAGACTAGAGATCTCTCCAAGAAAATTGGAGATTCCAAGTGAACATTTCATGCAAAGATGGGCTCAATAAAGGACAGAAATAGTACAGACCTAACAGAAGCAGAAGGTATTAAGAAGAGGTGGCAAAAATACACGGAAGAACTATACAAAAAAGATCTTCATGACCCAGATAATCACAATGGTGTGATCACTCACCTAGAGCCAGACATCCTAGAATGTGAAATTAAGTGGGCCTTAGGAAGCACCCGGAGAAGGCAATGGCAACCCACTCCAGTACTCTTGCCTGGAAAATCCCATAGACAGAGGGGCCTGGTGGACTGCAGTCCATGGGGTCGCTAGGAGTCGGACATTACTGAGCAACTTCACTTGCACTTTTCATTTTCATTCATTGGAGAAGGAAATGGCAACCCACTCCACTGTTCTTGCCTGGAGAATCCCAGGGATGGGGAAGCCTGATGGGCTACTGTCTATGGGGTTGCACAGAGTTGGACATGACTGAAGAGACTTAGCAGCAGCAGCAGCAGCAGCAGTAGAAAGCATCACTATGAACAAAGCTAGTGGAGGTGATGGAATTCCAGTTGAGCTATTTCAGATCCTTAAAGATGATGCTGTGAAAGTGCTGTGCTCACTATACCAGTAAATTTGGAAAATACAGCAGTGGCCACAGGACTGGAAAAGGTCAGTCTTCATTCCAATCCCCAAAAAAGGCAATGCACAAAGAATGCTCAAACTACTACACAGTTGCACTCATCTCACACGTTAAATAATGCTCAAAATTATCCAAGCCAGGATTCAACAATATATAAACCAAGAACTTCCAGATGTTCAAGCTGGTTTTAGAAAAAGGAGACGAACCAGAGATCAAATTGCCAACATCCACTGGATCACCAAAAAAGGAAGAGAGTTCCAGAAAAACATCTATCTGCTTATTGACTATGCCAAAGCCTTTGACTGTGTGGATCACCACAAACTCTGGAAAATTCTGAAAGAGATGAGAATACCAGACCGCTTGATCTGCCTCTTGAGAAATCTGTATGCAGGTCAGGAAGGAACAGTTAGAACTGGACATGGAACAACAGACTGGTTTCAAATAGGAAAAGGAGTACGTCAAGGCTGTATATTGTCACCCTGCTTATTTAACTTATGTGCAGAGTACATCATGAGAAACAATGGGCTGGATGAAGCACAAGGTGGAATTGAGACTGCTGGGAGAAATATCAATAACCTCAGATACACAGATAACACCAACCTTATGGCAGAAAGTGAAGAACTAAAGAGCCTCTTGATGAAAGTGAAAGAAGAGAGTGAAAAAGCTAGCTTAAAGCTCAACATTCAGAAAACTAAGATCATGGCACCCGGGCCTATCACTTTATGGCAAATAGATGGGGAAACAGTGGAAACAATGGCAGACTCTATTTTCGGGGGCTCCAAAATCACTGCAGATGGTGACTGCAGCCATGAAATTAAAAGACGCTTACTTCTTGGAAGAAAAGTTACGACCAATCTAGACAGTATATTAAAAAGCAGAAACATTACTTTGCCAACAAAAGTCCATCTAGTCAAGGCTATGTTTTTTCCAGCAGTCATGCATGGATGTGAGAGTTGGACTATAAAGAAAGCTGAGTGCCAAAGAACTGATACTTTTGAACTGAGGTGCTGGAGAAGACTCTTGAGAGTCCCTTGGACTGCGAGGAGATCCAAACAGTCCATCCAAAAGGAAATCAGTCCTGAATATTCATTGGAAGGACTGATGTTGAGGCTGAAACGCCAATACTTTGGCCACCTAATGCAAAGAACTGACTCATCTGAAAAGACCCTGATGCTGGGAAAGATTGAAGGCGGAGGAGAAGGGATCGACAGAGGCTAAGGTGGTTGGATGGCATCACCGACTCATGGACATGAGTGAGTCTGAGTAAACTCCGAGTGTTGGTGATGGACAGGGTGGCCTGGTGCGCTTCAGTCCATGGGGTCACAAGGAGTTGGAAACGACTAATCGACTGAACTGAACCAATCCTCAGTCAGAGGCAGGCAGCTTCTCACTCTCCCTCTCTCTCCAACACCCTCCCATCCCTTACTGCCCAGCAATGGGCCATTCTTTCTAAACCCTGCCCACGTGTAACTCCTGGTGAAACTGGCATGCCTTCCTCATCTCTCCCTGCTCCAAAGTCAAAGGTGACCACTCTTTTCTATCTACCACTCCAAACCCGTCTACTACACCATTTATCTACATTCCTTTCTCTGCCATATTAGTTTATTAGCCTGATGGGGGCAGGGAACATGTCTTATTTTATTCTATATCCCCAGAATGCTTAACCCAATGTCAGTCTTCATAAATCTTCTCTAAAGTAACTGAAGTGGCGTTTGGATTGTCAGATCATCAAAAGCGACTTAGCAAAGCATCCACTACCTGGGGGGTCAGACTAAGGCCTCAGTGAGTATGTGACATACTTTTTCATGTGATGTAGATGGCATCAAGAGATGCAGTTTTCACCCTCCATTCTTAAATTAGGGTCCCCACTCTCTCTCCACCTCTTTCCCAATACAGGCCACCTATCTATAAACAGAGAGGAGTATAAACCCTGTCTATACATCCCTTGTCAGAAGCCCATCTTTGCCTAGTGATCACGCTTTCTAGGGTTTATGTCTCTACAAATAAAGAATAGTAGCAAAACTCACTCTAAATCTCCCTAAAAAAGGTATCAGGAAGTCTACTGTCAGCGCTCCCCCACATACCCTTAATTTCTGTCTCAAGTGAAGCTGGTAGATTGGGTCTGATCACTTCCCCTGCCAGGGTGGGTCTCTAGTCATGCTGACGGTGGCTTAGCTGAGAGTTGCAGACATCCTTCTGTTATCTGCCTCCATCACCAAATGGCCCCACCAGCTCCTCCTCTGGGGCCCAGGACCACCTCATCAGTTTAATATATCCTTTCTTGAGGTAAAAGACAAGAACAGTTCAGGGTGTATTTACCTGGATGATACTTAGTACTGAATCTGACAGAGACTGAAACCTTTTTAACCATCCTGTCTCTTGGTATCCTGCAATTCTGTCTCATTGCAATCCACAGAGTAAGAGTCCAGCAATCAAAAGAATGGTAGAGCCCGAGAGGGGAGACAGAGCTAATCTGGCAGCCCCAAGATGCAGTTACAGTGCCTTTCAAAAATAAAGGATCCACCCAGATTGGGATAGTCCAGAATCATTTTTTAAATCAGCATGAAATTAATAAATAAGACACTGAAAATCAAACACTGTTAAAATGTAAAGGGCAGCATTGTACAAATCTCCATGAAACAAAAATATTATGATGTCCCTTTGCTAAAAATCCAGAACTGCAGAGCGCTCAGCCTCGAAAATCTGTGAAGAAAGTCAATCTGTCAAAATTTGAAGCTGTTATTTAAGACAATCAGTGCGGCAGATATAATGGGCCACTCAACTACTGCCGACAGCACATGTGGATTTGATGAGTTATTTGAAGATAATCAAGAGAAAATTTGCATTTAGACTTTCTTTATAAACCTATACCACATATAAAGATTTCATACAAAGCATAGTGTTGAATATGAGGTCATTCTCATTTTTATGAAAGAAAGCAATGTGAAAGGTGATACAATTTAACAAACATTTCCGGTATACATACTATATATCTGGTACTGTGGGATGGGAGAATAAATAAGACTCATTCTTTGTTCTTAAATAGTTCAACGTAGAGTGGAGGAGACAGAATGGTTGCACTCTGTGGTCAAGCCCGGCCAGTTCCTCTCCTGCATTCACGTGGACTTCTTTCCCAGGCCCAGTGCATCTAGTAGACAGCACACATGGCCAGGCTGACCAGTGGAATGCTGGCACAAGTGATGTCTGCCACTTCCAGGCCAAGCCCCCAGGCTTCTGTGGCACCCTCCACACTCTCCTTGCTCACCAGTTGGCACAGGGCAGGGAATCTGCAGAAAACCCCAAAACCAAAAGGAACAGCAGTAGGTGGCTGCATGGGTCATAGACCCCAACTCCCCCTGAGAAAGCGATAAACCACTGTCCTTTGGGGGCTGTCTGTTAAGTTAGAAGACCCTGATGAGTAGACAGTATAATGTAAGATATGGTTTTCAAAATGAAAACACTGCACAGGGAGTTATAGGAACACAAGCATGAAGCCCCTAAGTGACGGTGAGGGAAAAGGGAGGAAGGGAATTCCTAGAAAAGAGGCAGGTGGAGTTTCATCCCAAAAGATGAGCAGGATTCACTTGGGGAGGGGGAAAATGTGAAAGTTTTATATCACATGTGAGAATTTAAAGGGTATAAAGGGATAAAGAAGATACTGGACCCGGAAGCAAAGTGGGTTTTCACATAATAGCAGTGAAGAGCCATTTACATATCCCAGCAATACTCCAGACAGGATCAGATCTACAGCTGTAAGGTCCTCAAGAGAGACCAGTTCGAAAGAATTGGGAGATAACTGTGGTGTTGGAGAAGACTCTTGAGAGTCCCTTGGACTGCAAGGAGATCCAAACAGTCCAACCTAAAGGAGGTCAGACCTGGGTGTTCATTGCAAGGACTGATGTTGAGGCTGAAACTCCAATACTTTGGCCACCTGATGTGAACTGACTCATTTGAAAAGACCCTAATGCTGGGAAAGACTGAGGGCAGGAGGAGAAGGGGACGACAGAGGATGAGATGGTTGGATCGCATCACCAACTCAATGGACATGGGTTTGGGTGGACTCCGGGAGTTGGTGATGGACAGGGAGGCCTGGTGTGCTGCGGTTCATGGGGTCGCAAAGAGTTGGACATGATTGAGTGACTGGACTGAACTGAGTGGCAGAAAAACCAATTACGGGTCTGCTGCAGTTCCCCATAGTAGGAATGAGAAAGGACTGGTGTGGGGCAGAAAGGAGGAAGCAGATCTAAGAAATACCACATGGAAGCATCAAGGGACTTTTCTGACCAACCAGACAAGTAATAGAATATGGAGGATGAGAGGTCATCAAGGAACGAAGGATTTCCAGTTTCTGAATTAGACAACCACGTGAATGGTGGTACCAGAAATGAAGAAAGAATCTATAGGAGGATGTGTACGTGTTTAGTCGCTCATTTTAGTTCAACTCTTTGCAGCCTCATGAACTACAGCTCACCAGGCTCCTCTGTCCGTGGCGATTCTCCAGGCAAGAATACTGGAGTGGATTGCCATTTCCTCCCCCAGGAGATCTTCCCAACCCAGGGATCAAACCCAGGTCTCACTGCAGGTGGATTCTTTACTATCTGAACCACCAGGACAGGAGGATGGGGACACGCAGACGGACAGAGAACAAGCCGGGCTTAAACTATGTATGGGACATCAAGGTGGTGAAGTCCAGAAGCTGCTGGATATTGAGGTCGATAGCAAGTTCAAGACTAGAGGTGTGTGCCTGAGGGAAGCTGAAGCTATGGAATGGATGAGATCCAACTGAAATAAAGCAAAGAACCCTGAGGAACCAGCACACAAGGGAAACCGTGTTGGATGCACCTGCAAAGACACAGAAGACAGAGACATGTTTAGAAATTCTGGGTAGAGAGAGTTTTGAAAGGTGAGATATCATAAAGAATAAGGACTGAAAAGTAACCATGGCTCTTAGCTGTCACATCCTGATAATCTTGTTAAGAGCACTCTCACTGGAGAACAACAACATACACTCATCTGTTGGGATGGTGATAATGGGGACTAGAGGATAGTGATTCCTTCTAAAGAGGTGTCTAACCTCAGCTCCCACTGAAGGCTGCCATGTGGGAAAGTAAAGCCCAGTAGTCTCAGAGCTTTTGATTCTTTTTTCCCTAAAAGATAGAAATCTGGAGTTTTGTATGAAATCTCAATATTATTTAAACATGGCAAAATTCAAAATATAACACTGAGCAGAACTTAAAAAACACTTCTGTGGGTCATAGCAGACCCCACAAGCCCTGTGTTTGCAAATTTAGAGGCTGCTCAATGCAAGTCAAGCAACAGAATCAAAACCAAGTTAGAAGCATGTGCCTTGCTGATGGTGAGTCAGTCCTGTCTACACGCTGGAAAGAGCATCTAGTTCACACTTTGGGAGAGGAGAGAACTGAACAGGAAATAAAGCACTCAAGTCAGTCACTGCCCAATAAACTGAAAAGCATTTGGGGAATTCAAATGTGGTCCTAGCATATGCATAAAGGAAACTTATCATCTGGAAACAAGACATCAAAAGCTGAAAAATTCAAGAATTTAAGAGTTCTAATTTTTTCTTCCAGGCTAGTCCCACATAATATCACACCTGATTCTTGTCATTGTACGAATTCTAAAATTGATCTCTTAACTAATTCCAATCTGGGAAGCTGATCTCAATTTGTAAAACCAACAAATTATTCCAAATATCTGAATACAGAAGAGATTCATTTTGAAAGTCAATCAGATGCTTCTTTAAAAAAAAAAAAACACTATTCTCATACACATAGATCTGTAAATCTTCCTAAAAATTCTATCATACCCACTACCCCATAAACTCAGTGTTCACACTATTCGACTCCTAAACTCACACATATGCACACACTATACACTCTTGTGGCTTCCCTGGTCGCTCAGAAGTTAAAGCGTCTGCCTGCAATTCAGGAGACCTGGGTTCGATCCCTGGGTCGAGAAGATCCCCTGGAGAAGGAAATGGCAACCCACTCCAATATTCTTGCCTGGAGAATCCCACGGACGGAGGAGCCTGAAGNCTTTGGGAGAGGAGAGAACTGAACAGGAAATAAAGCACTCAAGTCAGTCACTGCCCAATAAACTGAAAAGCATTTGGGGAATTCAAATGTGGTCCTAGCATATGCATAAAGGAAACTTATCATCTGGAAACAAGACATCAAAAGCTGAAAAATTCAAGAATTTAAGAGTTCTAATTTTTTCTTCCAGGCTAGTCCCACATAATATCACACCTGATTCTTGTCATTGTACGAATTCTAAAATTGATCTCTTAACTAATTCCAATCTGGGAAGCTGATCTCAATTTGTAAAACCAACAAATTATTCCAAATATCTGAATACAGAAGAGATTCATTTTGAAAGTCAATCAGATGCTTCTTTAAAAAAAAAAAAACACTATTCTCATACACATAGATCTGTAAATCTTCCTAAAAATTCTATCATACCCACTACCCCATAAACTCAGTGTTCACACTATTCGACTCCTAAACTCACACATATGCACACACTATACACTCTTGTGGCTTCCCTGGTCGCTCAGAGGTTAAAGCGTCTGCCTGCAATTCAGGAGACCTGGGTTCGATCCCTGGGTCGAGAAGATCCCCTGGAGAAGGAAATGGCAACCCACTCCAATATTCTTGCCTGGAGAATCCCACGGACGGAGGAGCCTGAAGGGCTACAGTCCACGGGGTCACAAAGAGTCAGACACGACTAAGCTACTTCACTTATACACTCTTATTTATACTTTTGTTACTGAACAAGTACTTCCCCTTATTTATTTATATATAAAATCAATGTTCAATTTAATAAGTTATTTGAACACCTGCTGGGAGAATTCACTCAGGGTAGGAGTAGAAAGACAGTTGCTAATAACAAGTTGGTCCATAGGTGTCTGACATATTATCTGCTGTCAAATGAGTTTAAAAATCAAATTAGTTCAGTGATACCAAAAGATCAGTAGTAGTAGTAGTATATTAGTGATTCTCAATTCTAACTGGGTATCTGTAACATCTGAAGTATCTTTTTTTAATACCGATGCCCAAGTTTCACCCCAAATCCATGGAAGAAAAGGACTGAAACATGTATTATTTAAAATGTTAAAATTAGAGGTAACTAATGATCAACCAAGTTGAGAACCCTACAGGATATGGTTCAATTAGCCATTCACCTGCGATGCGTAATTTTGATGATTAATTAACTAATTACTCAATGATCCCCACCTTGACTACTGAAGAGAATCCCCTCTCCACTAACTACTTAACTGAACTGGATTTAGAGCCTGAGATGATAAACTACCAGGATCCAAAGACAAGCAGTCCCTTAATTCTTGCCCCTTGCTCAATTCACCTCCCTAGTAGAGGTTATCAAAGGACAGGGATCAGGGAGGCCACAGGAACCTCAAAGTCTGAGAGAATTCAGAACATAATTAAAGCTTTCCCCAAAGCTCCCTCAGTTTCTTCAGTATCTTACCTACTTCTGGCCTTATCTGATGCTGATTCAGCTGGCTTCCCACATTCCACAAATACCAGCTTCCTTTGTTTCTTCTCAGTTGGAGGTGGCCAGTGCTCTGCTTCTGCTCACAAAACCCAAACTGTCCTCCGTGGGCTTCATGTACCCTTCAAACTGTAGAAACCCCAACTCTCTCCTCAATCTTGAAATCTGCCTTTCTCCCATCTAAATTATTCAGGGCTCTGGAAGAAACAGGCTTCATTTACATTCATGTTCCCATTTAACATGTTTCTTTACCTCCTTACCTCTCTACCCAGATATCTCAGAGATCATGCCCAATTTTTCAATTTGTAATCAGACTGAAGAAGATTCTTCAGACTTGATTTGCACATCCTGCAATATTTTTCACAGAAATCAGACGTCTACCTGTAACATACGGACCTATACCGTAAAAGATAGAATTGAAAGGAGTGTGAGGATGCCTCAACACTTTTTGAAGGCTTCCCGGGTGGCTCAGCAGTAAAGAATTTGCTGACAATGGAGGAGACACAAGAGACCAGGTTTGATCCCTGTGTTGGGAAGAGAAGGAAATGGCAACTCACTCCAGTATTCTAGCCTGGGAAATCCCATGGATGGAGAAGCCTGGCAGGCTATAGACTATGGGGTCGCAAAGAGTTGGACACGACTGGGCACATACACAAGTCTCCCTTTGCAAGAAACACAATAGCTATTGCTATCATTGGGTTGACATGTTATTGTAGCAGTTTATAAACAGAATTTTTTTTAAACAAACTGTAAAAAAATAAATAAGTTGGATAAGTTCCACTGCATAGTGACTTACTAGGCTCCATATTAATGACTGAGAGTAAGGACCTGGAAACACAGTTCCTGGGTTCAAATCTCAATTCTACCACATACTAGTCATACTTCTGTGCTTTTCCCCCATCTGTAAAATGGGGATATTAGTAACTCGTTCACGGAGTTAGTCATTTGATATACGTAAAGCACCTAGAACAGTGCCTGCACCAAGTAAGTACAATTCCTCTTGGTTGTTGTGTTATTACTACCGTGTAAGCCCATCCTCATCGGCTTGCAGCTTCTGCGGCCCTCATTAAGTCTGTGCTTCCCTGGTGGTTCAGACAGTAAGGAATCCACCTGCCAATTCAGGAGATCCAGGTTCAATCCTTGGGTCGGAGAAGAGCCTCTAGAGGAAGAAATGGCAACCCACTTCAATATTCTTGCCTGGAAAATGCCATGGACAGAGGAGCCTTGCAGGCTACAGTCCACTGGGTTGCAAAGAGTCGGACACAACCGACTGAGTAACACACAAGGGCTTAAAACCTTGCTGTCCAGAGAAACAAATCGTTTAAACCTTTCATTAATTTAAAGAAATTGAATTTATGCCAAGTTGTTTTTGAAATTGAATTTTGATATTTCTGGTCTTTTCCCATCATTTTCTAAATTCAATGGATAAAAGCATGGACTTTATCAGAGTATTTTGTGACATTTTAGTTCCATTAGGAATATAATTTAATATTAGTTAAAGCCTTGTTATGATTACAATGCTATTTAAAACGCAACTATGAGAGAAGAGTATTTTGGGGGGGAAAAATATCACTCTCCAGTTATTAAATTGAGATTTTAAAAGCCAAAAAAGGGAGGGAGAATTTATTAGTTGCAGGTGACCTTTAAATGTCACATTCACTAATATAAAAATGTAAACACAGAAAAATGTAATGTCTGGTAATAATGGTAAACTGATCAATACAATTACATTATGGGATCTGTGATATTATAAATTATGCTTTCAGTACAGAATATTGATAGTTTTTTAACACCTTTTAAGATCAAATTATAATGCATTAAATATCCTATAGTTAATTCCCTGTGTGCTATTTATAAGCTTATAGCTTACTTCTATTACTTGGACAGCTCCATGTATCAAACTTCTAAATATTCGAGGTTTTAGAATTAAATTATTTTTCACAATGTTTAAAAAAAATAAAAATAAGTTTATCATCTCAATAAAACAACCTCTTAGTGAAATTTGCTTTAATAATTTGTCTAGAATAGCATGGTTAGGTTTAACCTTAGACTACTTTCAGAAGTTAGGGAAATAGGATTTTAAGGACAACTGGCTACTTGTGTCACTTTTCATTTTTAACTGAATTACACAATATAAACAGCATGTGCTATTGTAACAAAGGAAAAAAACCATTAGGTAGATACTTATATAGGCTACTTTGATTACTATTCCTCTCTGCCTCAATTTCATTAGTAAAAAGTCCAGCTTTAGAGATTATATTTAATATATTAACAGACCATTTTCTACGCTCATCTTTAGCTCTTGACTGTTCAAGGAAATATGCACATGCATTTATCCAGAGTGGAATTTTTTCCTGTATAATAATTCCAAGTGGAGGCACAGAGATGCAGAGACTTTCTTAAATGTCTCAGCTATATATGTTTAGAAAAAACAATTGCTTTCATGCCTTGGATAACCGAGATGACATTAAAAGAAACTACATCTTTCCATCATGAAACTGGCCAACATACTATTACTACAGTTCTCACAGCATGAAGACAACCATTAAGAAAACCACGGGCCTGTAAATTAAAACTTTATGATTTGTCCTAATTGAGGAAAATTTGGGGGCAAACAAGATATCCCTTTGGGGGATTCAAAAAAAAAAAAAAAGATGCCCCTGGAGGACTTCATTTAGTTTTCATTGAAACTTTTTTCTTTAAAAAAAAACAAAAAACAGGCCCAGCATGTTACCCAAACACTTAGTATGAGTTCCAGAGTCTAGCTACGGTTTCTGAATATTTAAGTATGCCTTACACACTTACAAACACTTCTGGAACCTTACCTAGATTTCACTTGTTCCTGGCTTCAGGGACAGAGCTGGGAACAGTCTTTGTCATCATTTCGACAGTCACCCCGGACCTGACACTGCCCACACACTTAGTAAATGGTGATAGAAAGCGAGGTGTTAAAGTAAAAATAGCAAAGTGTAGACTGGTTGCTGTCAGCACGCCGCATCCTTCCACCTGACCTCCTGCTGGAGTCACTGAGAGAGGCCAGCTCCAGAGGCTGAAATTCCACCAGTCAACTTTCTAACCCAAGGATTAGTAGTAGCGCGGGCCTTAGCTGGTCAAAAATCACATCTGAGGTGAGCAACACCTTCAAGTGCTCCCATGAGGTCTGTTCCCTCCAACAACTTCTAAAGTAGTACTTGTCAAACTTCACTGGCCATTGCAATCACCTGAGAGCTTGTTGAAAAGCAGGTTTTGAGGCCGTGGGCTTGGACCGGGGCCCCAGATGTTGCCGTTCAAACGAGCCCCCAAGTGATTCGGATGCCACGGTTCCAACCACCACCCTAAAACAAGCAAGGCCCACAAACGCCCAGATCCCTCATATTAGCAACATACGAAAGTTGCGGCCACAGATCGTGACAATCAGGTCGCCGAGGTGCTCTGCGTCCCCAGAGTGTCGCCACCCTGTCCTCGGGGCACCTGGCAGGTGCGGCGGCGGCGGAGCGCTCCCGGGTAGCCAGTCCGCAGCCGCGCCCCCTCCTCCGCCCCGCCCGCGCGCCCCCAGCGCCGCGCCCACCTTCTCGCGGGTCTTCAGGTACCGCTGCAGCGCCTGCTGTGTGAGCTCCCGGACGCGCAGCTGGCCCTCCTTGCACGGCACCACGATTCCGGTCCTGCCGAAACACACGGTCACTTTCATCCTGGCCCCCGGCGACCACGCCGGGCCCGGCCGAACAGGTGTCTGGGCCGGCGGGCGCGGCCCCACTCTCAGGGGACACCGGGCGCCGGCGGAGACCCCGGGGCGCCTCTCCCCGGGGCGCCTCTCCCCGGCCCCCCTTCCGGATCAGGGGCTCGCAGCAGCGCCCCTCCGCCCGGGGCGGGCGGCCGCCGGCGGGCGGGAATCGATCTGAGAGCGGACGGCAGCGGGGAGGGCTACCTCCCAGGTGGCCGGGGGCCGGGGAAGCCGGGAGCCGGGCTGCTCCTCCCGCTCCTGCTCCGGCTCCGGCTCGGGCCCGGTCCTGGCGGCTGCTCCCCGCCCGCCAAAGCGAAACTGCCGGCCTGGCCCTGGCCCTGGCCCTGGCGGCGGCGGGGTCGGCCCCAAGCCCCGGGCTGGAGTGGGCGGCGGCAGCGGCAGCGCGCGGGGCCAGAGTTGGGAGGAAACTTTTGCGCCGGATCCCAACTCCTCCGCCGCGCGCCGCGCTCTGGGCTCCCGCGGCCCCCGGGCCAGCCTGGGCCCGGCTCTTAAAGGGGCCGCGGCGCTCCCCGGACCCGCAGTGCACTCGGCGGCGCGGGGCGGGGGCCGTGCGGGGCGGTAACCGGAGACTGCTCCCCCTCCCTCGGTCTCTCCCTGACTCTGTTCCTCCCGCACACGCACGGATCTCTAGGGAATTGTAACGGGACCTCAGAGCTCCCCACCAGGGGATTGAAACCGGATCTCATAAAGCACACTCCAGGGAATAGCTGAGAGACTGCAGAGCTACACCCTTAAAACCAAGGAATTGGAGCCAGATTCGAGGAGAGCCCAGGAGCAGGTGCTTCTCGCCCCGCCCACTGAAAACACCTCTAGGCGTGGAGGTTCGCAGATACTGAGCTGCAGCGGTGGCCAAAGGACCTGTTAAGAATTTAGTCTTGAGAACAGCATCGCATCTGCCCTCTAAAGCTCTTTGATGGAAAAAGTGAAGGGATTCTCGGAGAAAACGTAGTAGTGGAATCTTCCTTTGAAGGAGAACACTCAATATTCCCTCAAAAGGCCACATCCCAGACCCAGATATGATGGTGGATGTTCACATTTATCCTTCTGAAATGCGCTTCCGGTCGAACTTTTGACTACAGAAAAATAAATTTAAACACTTTTAAGCTCATGATTTGGTAGGTGTGTATCCATCGCCAGTTGAAATTGGCATGTCTGGGTGGGGTAAATCGACAGATAACATCTGTACCATTTTTAGCTCACACATTAATGAGTTCCTTTGAACGCAACAACTACCGTTTAAGGAAAGTATTGTTCTTCCCAATTTACCTTAAAGAATGGTACCCAAGAAGATTAAGGAAATGAGATGACCATGGAGTTAGTTATGCTAAGAACTCCATTCTTCCAACGTTCAATCCTCATCTCCACCACACTTTTCTTCACAATCCAGCTCATCCAACAAGTTCCTCAGGACTACATCATGTATTTTCCTAAAAGGGATTTGTTCCACTGTGTACCAGGTGGCGTTAAGGCAGTGCTATCAGTTTTATTAAGCATGAAAATCTTTTCTAAAGTTGTGGTGTAGTTTTTTTTTGTTACTGTTCAGTCGTCAAGTCTTGACTGACTCTGTGATCCCATGGACTGCAGCATGCCAGACTTCCTTGTTCTGCACTGTCTCTCCGCGTTTACTCAAATGCATGTCCATTGAGTCAATGATGTCATCCAACTATCTCGTCCTCTGTCATCCCCTTCTCCTCCTGCCCTCAACCTTTCCCAGCTTCAGGGTCATTTCCAATGAATTGGCTCTTGGCATCGGGTGACCAAAGTATTGGAGCATCTTCAGCATCAGTCCTTCCAATGAATATTCAGGTTTGATTTCCTTTAGGGTTGACTGGTTTGATCTCCTTGCTATCCAAGGGACTCTCAAGAGTCTTCCCCAGCACAGTTCGAAAGCATCAACTCTTCACTGCTCAGCCTTCTTTATGGTCCAGCTCTCACATCCATACATGACTACTGGAGAAACCATAGCTTTGACTGTACAGATCTTTGTGGGCAAAGTGATGTCTCTGCTTATTAATGCACTTCTAGGTTTGTCATAGATTTTCTTCCAAGAAGCAAGCATCTTTTAATTTCATGGTTGCAGTTTTAAATTTTTGAATTCATTCACACATACAATATTTGTGTGTGTGTGCATCCATGTGCACGTGCATGCATGGTCTTCTATGTACAAGGCCTTATATAACGTCAGTGGCGTATATTTGAATGTCATGATCAAAGAGGATCATGAGGACTAAGAAATTAATTTTAAGAAAATGTGTATATATGGCTGAGTCCCTTCGCTGTTCACCTTAAACCAACCCCACATTATTAATTGACTATGCTGCTGCTGCTGCTGCTGCTGCTGCTAAGTCACTTCAGTCGTGTCCAACTATGTGCGACCCCATAGACGGCAGCCCACCAGGCTCCCCCGTCCCTGGGATTCTCCAGGCAAGAACACTGGAGTGGGCTGCCATTTCCTTCTCCAATGCGTGAAAGTGAAGTCGCTCAGTCGTGTCCGAGTCTTAGTGACCCCATAGACGGCAGCCTACCAGGCTCCTCTGCCCATGAGATTTTCCAGACAAGAGTACTGGAGTGGGGTGCCATTTTCTTCTCCAATTAATTGACTCTACCCCAATACAAAGTAAAAAGTTTAAAAAAGAATTACACATACACACACAAGAAGATGTATGTTAGTATTAATTTGGTTGCAAATCCAATATAAACTAATTTAAATAAACTAAAGAGAGGATCTATTTCCTTATAAAATCGGAAAAGCCAAAGAGCATTCCTTTGAGGCAAAACTGAATCCAGAAACTCAGTATCCTCATGGTCATCTCTCTCCATCTGCTGGCTCTGTTCCTCTGTATTGTCACCATTCTCAGACAGTCTGTCCCTCAGGAGGCAAAGATGGCCAATCCCAGAGTTTCAAGTTTATACAGTCTGATAGGCAGCCATCCCAGACATCACTGAGCCTTTTGCTGGTGAGGACTTACATATCCAGGCTTAAGTCACGTACATTCCCTCTGGCAAGATGAATGCAGCATTGATTGACCAGGCCTGACTCACCTGCAGCTAAATCATATGGAATTAGAACAGAGAATGGTGAATCACAATAGAGGAGACAAAAATAAAAATTTTAGCCATAACAAAACATAAGATTCTTTCCCACCCTCAAAGTTCTCAGAGATAGTAGAGGCAACAAGATCTACAGATGCGAAGTTAAATAGAAATTACAAAACAACAATGAATGTGATAATTCTACTGAACATTAGTGATTTAAAAACATTCCAGGCACTGTTCTAGGTGTAGATGGATGATAGATATTACATATGTACAGATATATGTATACATCATATGTTATATATCTATACTTGATTTCTTTTTGCAATAACCTGAGAAGGGAGAGAATTTTTTATCTTCTTTTTAGATATGAGGAAACCGAGGCCAAGGAAGATGGTCACATTCTTAGAAAGTATTGGAGACCAGCTTAGAACCTAGGGTATCTGAATCCAGAGTCTTCATAGCCACCACTGTGCTGATCTTATATGGGAAATTCCAGATGAGCAGAGTGAACAAATAAATACTAATGCAGGACATTCATGTGTGACACTTTTAATGTTGCATATTAAATGGACACTTAGGATAGTACAAAGCAAAGTTTTTTAACTGATGAAATAGTCTTGCATGTTACTATTCTCTATGATTCTTGGTGTTTTTTTCCTTTAATTAGTCTTCATACTTGCTCCAGATTCCTCCTCTTCTGCTCAGTGAATAGCTCCTGCTCTTCTTCCCATCACAAAGTTTCAGCTTTAGCCCTTCCTCAATATTTAGAGCCCAGATCCACTGTCCTTAGGGATTTGCCAAACTCCAGATGAATCACAAAGAACATCCAAGTTCTCCAAATCCTACTTTTAGAAAGAGGGGAATCAGGTATTATGACTGCAGCAGAAGTTGTGAGGTATGAAATGAAGGTGCAGTGGAGGTGAGCACAGATATGAACAAGGCATTGTACAATCCTGCACACTATGGAGCAAATGTTAATGATCCAAACTAGTATTGTAAAAAAATTTTAGTGTTTACATTTCAAGTTTATAGGATAGCCATATTTAATTTGTTATTCAACTTTGTCATACCATACATAGAAGTGATTTATCATATATTAAGGAGCGATAGAAGAGAACACAGTTGCAACACACAGAAACTTAGGCCCAGCAAATTCCTAAATCAGTATTTCATGCCCCGTGGGACCTTCTGGGCAGAAGACAATAGATAATTTGCCTTGATTGAGTAACACTAGAGGATTCTAGGTCTGGGCTCCATTTTCTTGTTTTGCCTGTTGGATAGGTGATATTGCCTGTGGTGTGATATTTTCCCATTTGTTATCCAACAGCTTAGCAAGGCTTGGAGTAGCCTGTGAAAACGTGTTATGCAGAGAATAATAATACTGACTGATATTACTAAACTGCTCTGTGTTATGGAAAGTATAACTAAAATGTCAGCTACCATTGGGTATATATTGAAGAAAGAATAATAATTTTTAATATATAGCTGACCAGTCATCCATTCTGATGTTTTGCACTATTAACATGTATAATATCATATAAGAAACGAATCGCCAGTCTAGGTTCGATGCAGGATACAAGATGCTTGGGGCTGGTGCACTGGGATGATCCAGAGGGATGGTATGGGGAGAGAAGTGGGAGGGGAGTTCAGGATTGGGAGCACGTGTACACCCGTGGCAGATTCATGTTGATGTATGGCAAAACCAATACAATATTGTAAAATAATTAGCCTCCAATTAAAATAAACAAATTTGAATTTAAAAAATAAATAAATGATAAAATATTTTTGTCTTTCAACAAATTATGTATAACAAGCAATATTTGTTGAAGGAAACTAATTGAATGGGTGATAAGCTTTTTGTGAAGATCCTTGGAGCAATTAATATAATAGATTATGTTCTTAGCTTCCTTATTAAAATAGGTACCAGAGTGACAGCATAAGAGAAAAATGGGTATGATTTTTCGTTTTTCCTTCAATGTTTAAAATCAAAGGGTTTGGTTTATTTTCTTTAACTTGGCAAGAATAAGTTTTTCTTAAGAGATGTTTATCTCTAAATGCCTTATGGCATTCATCTGTTGACTGTTTCTATAGGTCTCCTTATAACATAAATATTTTACACCCTAAAGAGAGTATTGTGGGCTATCAACTTTTGAGAGGTTCTTATTTATGCCTCTTCTGTAAGCTAGACTTGTAATTTTCCACAGTGTTTTACCTAGACCACCCCTCCTTATAGAGAATTCAACTCTATGAATATTAATATCCTACTTTGATTTATGTTTTCTTGGAAAAGACCTGGATCGTGAAATGAGTGCCTCTTTATAAAAACAAAATAAACAAACCAACACAAAGCCAGAAAATTGTTCCAGTTCTGTTTCATTTAGAGTTGATCACTAGTTAGATGTTTCCCTCATTATGTGATCTCCTTCTCGGAAGAGTATTGTTGTATAGTCACTAAGTTGTGTCCAACTGTGCAGGCCATAGACTGCAGCCCACCAGGCTCCTCTGTGAGTGGGATTTCCCAGGTAAGAATACTGGAATGGGTTGCCATTCTCTTCTCTAGCGGACCTTCCCCATCCAGAAAATGAACACATGTCTCCTGCAATGCAGGCGATTCCTTACCACTAAGGCACCAGGGGCAACCCTGAAGTATATTAAGGTCCATGAATGCTGACCCCTAGGAAGAGATGCTACTTAGAGCATCAAGATTGCCGGGAGAAATATCAATAACCTCAGATATGCACATGACACCACCGTTATGGCAGAAAGCAAAGAGAAACCGAAGAGAATCTTGATGAAAGTGAAAGAGGAGAATGAAAAAGTTGGCTTAAAACTCAACATGCAGAAAATTAAGATCATGGCATCCAGTCCCATCACTTCATGGCAAATAGATGGAAACAGTGGCTGACTATATTTTTGGGGGGTTCCAAAATCACTGTAGATGGTGATTGCAGCCATGAAATTAAAAGACACTTGCTCTTTGGAAGAAAAGCTATGACCAACCTAGACAGCATATTAAAAAGCAGAAACGTTATTTTGCTGACAGAGGCCCATCTAGACAAAGCTTCGGTTTTTCCAGTAGCCATGTATGGATGTGAGAGTTGGACTATAAGAAAACTGAGCCCTGAAGAACTGATGCTTTTGAACTGAGGTGTTGAAGAAGACTCTTGATAGTCACTTGGACAGCAAGAAGATCATGGGGATTCTCCAGGCAAGAATACTGGAGTGGGTTGCCATGCCCTCCTCCAGGGGATCTTCCCAATCCAGGGATTGAACACAGGTCTCTTGCATTGCAGGTGAATCCTTTACTGTCTGAGCCACCAGGGAAGCCCATCTAGGGACTAGATATTCAGATTTAGGGACCATAGTTTTGGAGGTGAATACATCAGAACAGAGATTATCCCAAAAAGGAAAAAAGGAGTTTAAAAGGAAAAAACAAGAGGACTAGACTAGAACCCTGAAGAATGCCAATATTGAAGA
>SJYV01025393.1:0-13983 GCA_006410875.1 Neotragus pygmaeus
GGCTATCAAAAAGAACGCATTTGAATCAGTTCTATTGAGGTGGATGCAACTGGAGCCTATTATAGATAGTGAAGTAAGTCAGAAAGAAAAACACCAATACAGTATAATAATGCATATATATAGAATTTAGAAAGATGGTATATGAGACAGCAAAAGAGACACAGATGTAAAGGACATTTTGGACTCTGGGAGAATGTGAGGGTGGAATGATTTGAGAGAATAACATTGAAACATGTATATTACCATATGTGAAATAGATTGCCAGTCCAGGTTTGATGTGTGAGACTGGGCACTCAGGGCGGGTGCACTGGGACAACCCTGAAGAATGGGATGGGAAGGGAGATGGGAGGGGGCTTCAGAATGGGGATGTATGTACACCCATGGCTGATTCATGTCAATGTATTGTAGAAACCACTACAATATTGTAAAGTAATTAGCCTTCAATTAAAATAAATAAATTAATTTACAAAAAAAAAAAAAAAAAAGGATTTCCCCTTAGGATAAAAAAAGAGATGGCCAAACTAATACAAAAATGGGCAAAAGAACTGAACAGACACTCTACTAAAGAAAAAGTCTGACTGATCAATAAATATTTTAAAATCTGTNAAAAAAAAAAAAAAAAAGGATTTCCCCTTAGGATAAAAAAAGAGATGGCCAAACTAATACAAAAATGGGCAAAAGAACTGAACAGACACTCTACTAAAGAAAAAGTCTGACTGATCAATAAATATTTTAAAATCTGTTTTAGCTTAATAATAAGGGAGTTCAATTTAAGTCACAGTGACATATCACTCTCTACCATCTAAATTGACTAAAATAAAGAAGTGTGAAATTGCCAAATGTTGACTAGAATATATTATGATGAGAATGTCAAACTTTGTTGGTTGAAGTGAAAATTACTATAACTCCTTTGGAAAATCGTTAGTCAATATCTAGCCTTTGAAGAAACAGTTCTCATAGGTATATACACTAAAATAACATCTATGCATGCACACAAGGTTACATGAAAAAAATGTTCATAAGAAACAGTATTTTTAACTAGGAAACAACAACAGTGTCCATTAGCAGTATTGTGACTTAATTTAAATCATCATATTTCCATATAATGGATCACTATATTTGCAGTAAAAAAGAATAAAATACAGTCATACGTAAGGATGAATTCTAAAATTGTAATGCTGATTGACAGAAATTAGACACAAAGGAATATACAATCTCTGAATACTTTTATAAAATACTGAAGAAACTGGCAAACTAGACCACGCCTTTATTTATTTTTTAAATGCATGACTTAGTGGTTAAACAAAAGCAAGGATGAAATTACACTAAAAGTCAGAGTAGTCATTGTTTCAAGAGTTTTGCTGGCATTGTCTTCTGTCCTGAGTGGGAAGGGAAAGGCTTGTTAGAACAGAATATGCTTATAATATCTAACTGCGCATTTGTGCTGTATACATCCTGTTTAATTTCACAATAGAAGCAAATGAATAAAAATACAGAAATTATATGGCATGCTATAGTATGGCCTATTCCTATTCCAATAATTAAGTGAAAAAAAACTGTTTTTTTTTTTTTTCTGAGACTATTTTTCTTATCATTATCTTCCTTAATGACCTCAGATAAATGAGACTCCTCTCTGTTATGTTTTCATATACACAATATATCATCAAAGATGTTGGAGAAAGATAAGAGTTTTCATTATTTCTTGGATTTTATTTGAAAATTAAGTTGCATATAACATAGCCAAGAGCCATTTGCAAACTGATCTCAAAAGGTAGGTCATGATTCAGCCCCTCGCAGCCTTGATGGTGTGTCTTTAATTAACAAAGCAGAGGCTCTAATGGAGAGGCCTCTGAGTGCCACTGCAGTTAATGGTCTGTTAGCGTTTCATTTTAAAGGCCTGGGGATAGAGGGCTTAATGTAGGAAAGAGGACTTGGAAAACAAATTAAAAAACACCAAGTAATTAAGCTCCTTAAAAACAGTTCCATGTAAACCAAAAAAAAAAAAAAAAAGAAAGAAAGAAAAAGAAAAAAATACTGGAAAATACGGCATCTTCTCTAATATCATGTTTCCTCCTACCTAATATGGTCAGTTCTTCTTAAAAATAATGTCTCTAAAACAAATCAGTTTTGGTTTCAACACCTAATAGTACTAAACCCCTTAGGATGAATGACATTTAATTTCTTTTGAAGAGTGTTATCTTTTTGATCAAATAACATTTCATTACAATTGTAGTTCGGTTTTCCCTTTTTTTTCAATTTTAAAGAATTATTTTAGTGGGTACAAAAAAATTAAAGACCGGAAAGCCACAATTTCAGTGTAGACTAGCCAATAGCTAAGCAACTTTCTCCAATGGAATATAATGAATCGATGAAGAACAAGACCTCTCCTAAACAAAGACTGTGTTTGTTTGTTTCCTAGACAAATAGATCTCTTACAGGTGTACATGTACATATATGTTTGAGGATGAAATAGCAATATATTCTGTAAAATAAAAGCAGAGGAAGGGGTGGTGCTTTCCTTGAAAAAGACAGGTACAAATTTTCCTTCCATTAAACATAGCTATCCTCTAACAACTACATATACCACAGTGTGCCTTTAGTGATACTACATTATGCCTTAGCCTTCTCTCCCTTCTTTAATCTCAACTGAGATTTAGATCCAGCCAACAAGGCTGAAAAGACTGCCTTACAAGTCATTTTGACTCTTAAGGATTAGAGATTTCTCTGGCAGTGTGGGTAATGGACCAGAATTTGCAGCCATTATTAGTAATTTTTCTATACTAAGATCTCAAGTCTCAACTTCGAATCTCTGGATATAAGCATTTTGTACTCTCCATGTTTGCTTTGCATATGATATTCTTTAATAGTTGGTAGTCTTTTTGAATGTCATAATTTGTCTCAAGGGTGACCCAAGAGAAGTTTTGCTTTTTTACCATGTCCTGTATATGTTGATGTGATGATCATGGAATTATTTTAGATGAGTATACAGTAAATACTGGGCTTCCCTGGTGGCTCAAATGGTAAAGAATCCGTCTGCAATGTGGGAGACCTGGGTTCAATCCCTGAGTTGGGAAGATCCCCTGGAGAAGGGAACGGTTACCCACTCCAGTATTCTGGGCTGGAGAATCCCAGGGACTCTACAGTCCATGAAGTCACACAGAGACAAACATGACTGAGGGACTAAGACAGAATAGCACATAGTAAACACATCCTCACCCTATTGCTTACTCACTACATAAATATCCTCTCTCTAATGCCAGACGAGCCTGTTCTGAACTTTGCTTTGATAAGAAATATGAATTCATTTAGTAGAATTTTTTTAGTTGTATGTTTCATGCCTTGCAAATGCATACACAGTGCCTTGTGTGCAGCAGACGCTTGTTGTCTATAGATTTGGGTTTGGTGTCATTAGATCTTTTTTTAAAAAAACACAATCCTATCTAAATAATCTAAAATGCCAGTTCTTTGTTTTTTGCTTGTTTGTTTTGGTGTTTTTTTCTCCCTTGGATTTGCTGTTTAGACATTTTTTGATCCATTGTCTTCTTTTATCAATAATGTACTAAGAAAAACTAAGTCCTGGAAACTGAAGACTGAAGTACACAAGGTCAGGAAGAGAGAGTAAACCATTAACCTTTGAGGTTGATGTGAAATTTGTTCAGTGGGTAGCTAGGGCAGAGGAGTCCATGTTGGGGTGGGGCGTGGGGGAATACTCTCTAGGGCTAAGGTATAAATCTCTATCTAGCCGGTAATTTAAAATCTTTGATGAACACTTTATCATGGAGCATCATCACAACACTAGGAGAAAAAAAATTAAGAAAAAAATCACAGCAAGAGATGCATATTTACATATTTTAATGAAAACAAATTATCTCTCCTGAAGGCAATTAATTATCAAATTATTTAATTATGTGACAGTAGTGAGGGGGGAAAAGTGTTCGAGGTTTTTCAGTAAATTCCAGTTTTAAATAAACAGTTATTTGAGTCTGGATTCTTTATTAAGTAAGTCTTTACCATAATCTCAGGATGTCAAGCCATTTTTTTTCCTACTAGTGCTACACCCAAATGTAGCAATTATGCAATTAGACAGAGATTGCTCTTGTGGATTTCTTTCAATTTTGAATAGACATTTAGAAAGTGGTAGGGAAAGTATATACAATAGAATTCCTGAGAAACATAGGCTTGACTTTGAAAAATTTATTCAAGCAAAACCTCTCATTGATTGTCATGTCAATTTCTCAGCATGCCTGTGGAAAGACAAACATAGGAAAACAGAATTTAATATTTGAAATGAAACCTACAGATTATCTAATCCAGCTCCCCACACAATGCAGAGCATTTATCCACTACAATCTGTCAGTGGATCATCAATTTTTACTAGCACGAAATGTGTGGTGTAGAATTCACCATCTTAGAGTTGTTGTGGAAGTACTCAAAATTCTTAAAATTTTGACTATCAGATTAATTTCTGCTTTTTCACAGCACAAGATGTGTCTAATTACTAGTCCACCTTTAGTCCATCAAATATTTATACTTTTTTTTTTTTTTTGCCTTTGTGTACTTTTTTTGATTCAGATTCAACCTCCCCTTACTCTCAAGAACCCAAGACATAGCATGATTTACCTACTAGCCACTGTTCTGGATCCTCTCATTTGAGGAGTTTGAGCAGGTGAATATCTTCTATGAAGTTTATTTTCCCAGACTTGGCAAGATATTTGCAGTGGAATTGGCACTATCATCACAACAGATCAGCGCATCAAGTGCTAAAAAGTCAAGAATTCTCTTTCCTGTGTTCCTAAAATACATTTAGAGTTAACAGAGGATACTGATTAACCACAAAGATGCCACAGCCGGACCACTCACATCATCGTGTTTGTCATGTGACCACAGACAAATTATTTGACCTCTCTCTGTCATTTTCCTTGTCAGTAAAATCAGAGTAATTAAAGTACCTACCTTGTAATTTTACCATGAAGATTAAATAAGTTAGCAATTGTAAAGTGCTTAGAAATATGTCTCAGTTCAGTTCAGTCACTCAGTTGTGTTCAATTCTTTGCGACCCCATGAATTGTAGCACGCCAGGCCTCCCTGTCCATCACCAACTCCCGAAGTTCACACAAACTCACATCCATCAAGTCAGCGATGCCATCCAGCCATCTCATCCTCTGTTGGCCCCTTCTGCTCCTGCCTCCAATCCCTCCCAGCATCAGAGTCTTTTCCAATGAGGTGGCCAAAGTACTGGAGTTTCAGCTTTAGCATCATTCCTTCCAAAGAAATCCCAGGGCTGATCTCCTTCAGAATGGACTGGTTGGATCTCCTTGCAGTACAAGGGACTCTCAAGAGTCTTCTCCAACACCACAGTTCAAAGGCATCAATTCTTCAGTACTCAGCTTTCTTCACAGTCCAACTCTCACATCCATACATGACTACTAGAAAAACCATAGCCTTGACTAGACAGACCTTTGTTGGCCAAGTAATGTCTAGAAGTATGTCTAGAACATAGTAAATATTTTGCAAGTGTTTATGGGTTCCCAAATTGTCCCCTGTACATGGAGGTTAAGGAGAAAACAATGAAAGAATCAGACCACATGAGATGGGTAGGTGGCAGGTTAGTTACACAAGGGACCTTGCATGTGAAGCTGCTCTTGGGCATCACAAGATGAATAGGTCCTAGCACCTGCCCACCAGATTCTTAAGATTTTACATAGAAGACTTGACTGAGTCCAGATGTTTGCAAAGACACATTACTCTTAAAAGCTGTCTCTTATACACATCTAACCACAAAGATGCCACAGCCAGACCACTCACATCATCGTGTTTGTCATGTGACCACAGACAAATTATTTGACCTCTCTCTGTCATTTTCCTTGTCAGTAAAATCAGAGTAATTAAAGTACCTACCCTGTCTCTTATACACATCTAGATGTGTATAAGAGACAGGTCTGATTTTCACACTCACACATACGCCCATTAGGGTTAAAATGTTGGAGAGTCACAGTTATTGAGATATAACCATGGTAAGCAGAAAGGTTTTCTTTTTTTCTTCAGAAGTTGTTTTTCCAATGTCACAGAACAAGGAGGACTGACTCTAATGCTAGTGATGTGTGTAACTGACTTACTGCCCTTTGAAAATTCAGTAGAGTTCTTAGTGAGCTCTACAAAATTAGATATTTCCCTTCCTTGTCCCTAAATTGTGTATGACAGAAACGTTTCATTCTTCTCTGAAGTGTAGAATCATATGTTAGCATGAAACTGAAATATCAATTCATTAATTTGCAGTGAGTAATCTCTATGATGCTTTTGAACTGTGGTGTTGGAGAAGACTCTTGAGAGTTCCTTGGACTGCAAGGAGATCCAACCAGTTCATCCTAAAGGAAATCAGTCCTGAGTGTTCATTGGAAGGACTGATGTTGAAGCTGAAACTCCAATACTTTGGCCACCTGATGTGAAAAGCTGACTCATTGGAAAAGACCCTGATGCTGGGAAAGATTGAAGGCGGAAGAAGGGGTTGACAGAGGATGAGATGGTTGGATGGCATCACCGACTCAAAGAACATGAGTTTCAGTAAACTCTGGGATTTGGTGACGGACAGGGAGGCCTGCCATGCTGCATGCAGTCCATGGGGTTGCAAAGAGTTGGACACGACTGAGCAACTGAACTGAACTGAACTGAATCTCTTCAATGAAGCCAAAGTAGTCAAAGCCCAACATGTATGTCTACATGGAAGCCAAATAAAAATTAAAAGTTTTCTTTGGAAAGCAGACCAAGAGTAGCTCTGTGGAAATAGATGAGTGGATATATACCATTTCAATCAGTGTTTAACAACAGGTCTCCTTGACTGTGTATATTCCCTCTTCCCATTATCCCATGGCTCTGCTCTCAATCCCTAATAAACTCCTCAGAAGTGTTTCCTGTAATTGCTGTGTCTGCTTTTCTCTCCCATATTTCCGTTCTTTCTTTTCCTTGTTTATAGGGTATAGTCGCTTCACAATATTGTGCTGGTTCTGCTGAATAGCCAAAGTGAGTCAGCCATATGTATACACAAATGCACCCCCNTGAGTTTGAGTGAACTCTGGGAGTTGGTGATGGACAGGGAGGCCTGGCATGCTGTGATTCATGGGGTCGAAAAGAGTCAGACTGAACTGAACTGAGCAGATTTGAGGAGGCTGATGTGAGAACTGGAAGAAAAATATGCACAGTGTTACAGAAAGCTGAAGCACAAAGAAGCCTGGTTTTGTAATGGCAGAACGTTGGTCAGCACTGTGACCTGTGATAATGTGGAAATCAACAACTTATTTAATGGACTTAATGATATGACTAAGGAGAATTCCAGGTAGAATCCTGGAAGGGCCATGTGTCTTCTTCGTTATACCTCTAATCAAATCAAATGTGGGTGGAGAAAGATGAATTAAAGAATAAACTGTTCAGTTTTTGAATGGAATTTGTAGCAAACATAAAAGCTTTTGGACAGATTTTCCACCCAGAAAAATATGCTGCACTTAACAAAGAGCCTCAGGGGAAAAATTAAATCCAGGCCAGTGTGAGGAAAATATGGTTTCAGGGTAAAGATCAAGTCAAGAATGTGAAATCCTCCCTTTTTTGGTAAGACTTTAGAATGGTTTAAGGTGAGTCCTCATAGACACTTTCAGACAGACAGAAATCTTCTAAGGATTTTAGGGATGTGTCTCAAAGATCCTAAGAATATTAATGGCTTTGCCCCACAGTGACCTCATAGGGAGCCCAGGAAAGAGAAACGTTTATCTTGATGGTATGTGTGAATGTAGCTTCTGTTTAATGAGGTAGCTTTTAAACTGATCATAGGAGACCCACAAAGCTTTTAAAGAAATCATACTAGAGTGGATTGAAAAGGGAATGAAAAAGTACAGAATTAAAAGTTCTTTGCCCCTCCACTCCCCAATTCTATGGTCAGGAGACAGGTGGAGAAATACTTAGCTATAGACAAAGGCAGCTTTGATGGACAAGAAGGATGACTCAGAGGGCAGGGTCAAAAGCTTAGGGAAATAACTCCTAAAGAGGAGGACCACGTCCTGGAGAAAGAACAGGCAACTTGTGCCTGGTTGGATTGTAGAACTGCGATGGACCGCTCAGTGACAGCTGTGAGTCTAGTATTCACCCTATTTGAATAGGAGTGCCTATACTCATTATTGTATGCTTGTTCTACCATTATGTGTGTGTTGGTGGGGGACTGTGGCATATATAACTAGTCTCTTCTGTTGACAGGTTTTCAGGTCAAAAGAAACTGTGTCTGAGATTNCCCCTTCTGGGTTCCCCTCCCATCTAGGTCGCCATAGAGAATGAAGAGTAGGGACCCCCTTTCTATGCAGTAAACCCTCATGTGATCTATTCCATGCCCAGCAGTGTGGTGGTGGTGGCTTAGTTTCTAAGTCATTCTGACTCTTGCGACCCCATGGACTGTAGCCTTCCAGGCTCCTCTGCCCATGGGATTCTCCAGGCAAGAATACTGGAGTGGGTTGCCATTTCCTCCTCCAGAGGATCTTTCTGACCCAGGAATTGAATCTGGGTCTCCTGCATTGCAGGCAGATTCTTTACCAATTGAGCTATGAGGGAAGCCCAATGCATAGCAGTGTATACATGTCACTTCCAATCTCCCAACTTATCCCACCCCACCCCCTTTGGTGTCCCTATGTTTGTTCTCTTTTATCTGTGTCTCTATTTCTGCTCTGCAAACAGGTTCAGCTGTACTATTTTTCTATATTCCACATATATATGTTAATATAAAGTATTTGTTTTTCTCTTTCTGACTTACTTCACTCTGTATGACAGCCTCTATATCCATCCATGTCTCTACAAATGACCTAATTGTGTTCCTTTTGATGATTAATATTCCATTGTGCATATGTACCACATCTCCTTTATCCATTCCTCTATAAATGGATATTTAGGTTGCTTCTGTGTCTTGGCTATTGTAAAAGTGTTGCAGTGAGCATTGGGGTGGATGTGTCTTTTTTAAATTATGGTTTTCTCAAGGTATATGTTCAGTAGTGGGAATGCTGGGTCATATGGTAGTTCTATTTTTAGTTTTTTAAGGAACTTCCATTCTCTTTTCCATAGGGGCTGTATCAATTTATAGTCCCACCAACAGTGCAAGGGGCCCTGGTGGCTCAGCAGTAAAGTAAAATGCAAGAGAAGCGAGTTTGATTCCTGGGTCAGGACGATCCCCTGAAGAAGGAAGTGATAACTCACTCCAGTATTCTTGCCTGGAAAATCCCATGGACAGAGGAGCATGGTGGGCTACAGTCCGTAACATCACAAAAGAGTTGGGCATGACTTAGTCACTAAACAACAACAACAGTGCAAGAGGGCTTCCTTTCTCCACATCCTCTCCAGCATTTATTTGGTGGTAGCTCTATTGATGGTGGCCATTCTGTTTGGGGCTTCCCTGAGAGATCAGTTGGTAAACAATCTGCTTGCAATGCAAGAAACCCTGGTTCAATTCCTGGGTCAGGAAAATCCCCTGGAGAAGGAAAGGCTACCCAGTTGAGCTATTTCAAATCCTAAAAGATGATGCTTGTCAAAGTGCTGCACTCAATATACCAGCAAATTTGGAAAACTCAACAGTGGCCACAGGACTGGAAAAGGTCAATTTTCATTCCAATCCCAAAGAAAAGCAATACCAAAGAATGTTCAAACTACCCCAAAATTGCACTCATCTCACACATTAGTAAAGTAATGCTCAAAATTCCCCAAGTCAGGCATCAACAGTATGTGAATCGTGAACTTCCAGATGTTCAAGTTGGATTTAGAGAAGGCAGAGGAACCAGAGATCAAATTGACAACATTTGTTCGATCATCAAAAAAGCAAGAGCGTTCCAGAAAAACATCTATTTTTGCTTTATTGACTATGTCAAAGCCTTTGACTCTGTGGGTCACAACAAACTATGGAAAATTCTTAAAGAGACGGGAATACCAGATCATCTTACCTGTCTCCTGAGAAACCTGTATGCAGGTCAGGAAGCAACTGTTAGAACTGGACGTGGAACAACAGACTGGTTCCATATCAGGAAAGGAGTACGTCAAGGCTGTATATTGTCAGCCTGCTTATTTAACTTCTATGCAGAGTACATCATGCAAAATGCTGGGCTGGATGAAGCACAAGCTGGAACCGAGATCGCTGGGAGAGATATCAATAACCTCATACATGCAGATGACACCACCCTTATGGCAGAAAGTGAAGAATAACTAAAGAGCATTTTCATAAAAGTGAAAGAGGAGAGTGAATAAGTTGGTTTAAAACTCAACATTCAGAAAACTAAGATCTTGGCATCCGGTCCCATCATTTCATGACAAATAGATGGGGAAACAATGGAAACAGTTTTGGGGCGCTCCAAAATCATTGCAGATGGTGACTGAAGCCATGAAATTAAAAGACGCTTGCTCCTTGGAAGAAAAGCTATGACCAACCTAGACAGCATATTAAAAAGCAGAGACATTACTTTACCAACAAAGGTCCATCAAGTCAAGCTATGGTTTTTCCAGTCATCATGTATCGATGTGAGAGTTGGATTATAANTTGCTCCTTGGAAGAAAAGCTATGACCAACCTAGACAGCATATTAAAAAGCAGAGACATTACTTTACCAACAAAGGTCCATCAAGTCAAAGCTATGGTTTTTCCAGTGATCATGTATGGATATGAGAGTTGGACTGCACAGAAAGTTGAGCACTAAAGAGTCAATGCTTTCGAACTGTGGTCTTGGGGAAGACTCTTGAAAGTTCGTTGGCCTGCAAGGAGATCCAACCAGTCAATTTTAAAGGAAATGAATCCTGAATATTCATTAGAAGGACTGATGCTGAAGCTGAAACCCAATACTTTGGCCACTTGATGCAAAGAACTGACTCATTTGGAAAGACCCTGATGCTGGGAAAGATGGAAGGCAAGAGAAGGGAACAACAGAGGATGAGATAGTTGGATGGCATCACCAACGTGATGGACAAGAGTTTGAGTAGGCTCCAGGAGTTGGTGATGGACAGGGAAGCCTGGCATGCTGCAGTCCATGAGGTTGCAAAGAGTTGGACAGGACTGAGCAACTCAACTGACTGAATCTATCTGTGTGAGGTGATACCTCACTGTAGTTTTGATTTGCATTTCTATAATAATTAGTGCTTGAGTGGACTCCAATTAGCTTTCCACGTGGCCAGATCCAGAGGTCATTTCTCAGTCCACATTACCTTGATCTTTGAGCAGTGTAAAGCCATGTAAAATGTCATTGATGACTTTCTCCTCTTTGAAACATTTCATCACTTGTTTCCTAGTCATAATACACCCAGTACCATATTCCCTTGGTTTTCCGACACCACACTGGTTCTTAAAGATTTTTTTTCACTTTTATTTTGAAATAATTTTATACTTAGAGAAAATTTGCAGGAATAGTGCAAAGAACTTCCATATACCCTTCACCCAGATTCAACAACTCCTAATATTTTGCCACCATGTATCATTTTGTGTCTCAGTCATTCAACTTTTCCCCTAAACCTTCTAAGAGTACATTAGAGCCGTCAGGATCCTTGACCCATTCACTTCTCTGTGTATTAAGTTAATATAATTACAGTACAATAATCAAAATTGGAAAATGTTACACTGATATGATATTATCAATATTCTCCATTATTAGAATTAATCACATTTGACCAACTGTCCCAATAATATCCTTCTTAGGATATTCTTAAGATCCTTCTTATTAAACTTCTTAGGATATTAGAAAAAAATATCCTTCTTTTCTAGTCTGGGATCAAATCCGGAATCATGACTGCTTTTATGCTTTTCAGTTCAGTTCAGTTCAGTCGCTCAGTCGTGTCTGACTCTTTGCGACCCCATGAATCGCACGCCAGGCCTCCCTGTCCATCACCAACTCCCGGAGTTCACTCAGACTCACGTCCATCGAGTTAGTGANTCATCCTTGAAAATGATTCCTGCTGTGGGCAGAAGTTACGTTTTAAGCACAAGACAGGAGGTGGGGTGGTGAAGAACTTCCTATTACCTGGGTTTAGTTTGCATGTCAGTTGGTGGTCATGTCTTGTCATGACTTCCTCCTACCATGTTTACTAAGTAAATGGCTGAATCCAGGTCTTTATGGACATTAAAATTCTTAAGTATGCTTGGGGTCAATTATAGGCTTCAATTTTTCATAAGTATTTGTTTAGTAAAGTGAGTCTTTTGTTATTTTTATTTGTATTTTGCTTCTGATATGGCCAGATATTCAACTCATTTCTCATAGCTTCTGATGCTTTCAGAAAATTCAAAATAAATTTGTTCCCCCTAAAAAGGAAATACTATATGGCACTAATACATACTATTATAAATAAAGAAGAAGGTATTCTGTGTGGCTGGGGTAAAAGTCCAAATGCCTATCTGTAGCTGGAGTGAACCTCAGCAAATATATACCATGGCAGCCTGGAAGTATCTCCATAGATGCTGGGTTTTGAAAAAATGATGGGGATAAACTCTTTTAATCTATTGAGTTAAAACTATTTTTTGGTCCTGAAATGTGTTTCAATATGTTTAGCAATTGTTCCATTCTCTATACATTTCATAAACAGAAAAGTTTCAATCTACCCTTAGTTACAAAAATATGGTAAAAAATGTCTAAATTCAACATATAAGACAGTGATATTCCTGAAATATCTGTTCTCACTTGCTGTTATTTAACATTTTCATCTTTGTGAATCACATAATCATTCAGTTTACCTCCTTGCATTTTTCTCAAATCAGTGCCTGCCCCAAATCAAGGTTTGTCCTATCTACAGCAACCCCCATGACCTGAATGCTTATTAATCCTGTCAAGAAAAAACAATAAAGCTTTTAAATACTTTATTTGCATTTTATGCTGCCTCCTAGGGATCCCTTCTTTTCTTTGTGCTGAGAATCCTTCTGGTCTTTTACCCTTTTAAGAGATTTATCAATGAAGTATGTTCAAATACAGATCAAGATTAGTAAATTTGACATCATTACTTAGTAAAAATTGGCTTTGTATTCTGAAATATCAAGAACATTTTTGATCGTTGATTTAAACTGACACATTACCTGATCATCAAAAATTCATACTGAAAAACAAAAGTGATTATTTAATAATGTTTTTAATTTTTTATCCCCTATATTTTAGATATCAAGGTCTGTTGTACCTCCCTAGGACCGCCACAACAAGTTATCTAAAACTTGATGGTTTAAAATAGCAGATATTTATCTTTTCACAACTTCAGGGCCCAGAGCTTGGAAATCAAGATTTTGGGGAATGGAGCTTTCTCAGAAAGCCCTAGGGAAGTGTCTGGTCATTGCTTTCTCCAGCTTCTGGTGGCTCCAGGTCATTCTCGGCTTGCTGATGCATCACTCCAACTTCTGCCTTCATCTTCACATGGACTTCTCTTATGCATCCCTTGTAAAGACACATATGGATGAATTTAGAGCCCACCCTGGCCTAATCCAGGATGATCTTAGGATCCTTACACTTAATTATACCTGCAAAGACCCCTTTTCCAAATAACATAATATTCAGGGATTCTGAGAATTAGAAAGTCACATGTGTTTTTAGAGACCACATTCAATCCACGATAAGGCCCAAAGGCTTAAATTCAAACATACTTATTAATTCCCTTTATTATTTTTTTTTCTGTTATGCAGAAAGGGTGATGTGTTCAGAAAACAAAGTTAGAAGTTTAGAGAATGAAGATGAGAGTGATGGTGAGGACATTTGAAACCATAACGGAAATGATAAAAGATGTGTATAAGAGACAGGATCAGCCCATCAAGTGCTAAAAAGTCAAGAATTCTCTTTCCTGTGTTCCTAAAATACATTTAGAGTTAACAGAGGATACTGATTAACCACAAAGATGCCACAGCCGGACCACTCACATCATCGTGTTTGTCATGTGACCACAGACAAATTATTTGACCTCTCTCTGTCATTTTCCTTGTCAGTAAAATCAGAGTAATTAAAGTACCTACCTTGTA
>SJYV01025402.1:0-11846 GCA_006410875.1 Neotragus pygmaeus
TTATTTCAGAGAAAATAAATGAACATTGGAACTAGAAGTTTCTCTGTTTCAATCTTCAATTTGTTCAAATGAGCAAAGTACTTAAATTTTCTAAGTATCAGTTTCTTTGTGTATTTTTTTTAAGTTTTCATAGGAGTAATGAGGCTAAAGTCATATGATTTATTAAAAATTCTGACCCTGAATAGGTCCTCAACACATGCCAGCTCTCTATGATAGGAGAAGATATGACACATAAAGGGATAAATCAAATTGGAATCCACATTCCTTGGGATTTACTCAAAGAAGTCAAAAAATCTGATGTCCATAGAAACACCTGCACACAAATGTTTATAACAATGTTATTCATAATTGTTTGTTCATAATTCATAAATGTTTATTCATAATTGCCAGAACTTAAAAGCAACCAAGATGTTCTTTAGTATATGAACGGATAAATATAAGCTACCAAGTCACAAAAGAAACAAATGCATCTCAGTGAAAGAAGTCCATTTGGAAAGTCTACACACTGTATGATTCTGAAAGTGAAAGTCGCTCAGTCATGTCCGACTCTTTGCAACCCCATGGACTATACAGTTCATGGAATTCTCCAGGCCAAAATACTGGAGTGGGTAACTTTCTTTTCCCTTCTCCAGAGGATCTTCCCAACCCAGGGATTGAACCCAGGACTCCTGAAATGCAGGCGGATTCTTTACCAACTGAGCTATGAGGGATTCTAACTACATGATATTCTGGAAAAAGCAAAACTAGGGAGACAGTAAAAAGAACAGGAGTTAAGGGGAAAGGAGGGATGGATAGGTGGAACACTGGGGATTTTTAGGACAGAGAAAATAACTTGAATGGCACTATGATGGTAGATACATATGTTGATGTTGTTTAGTTGCTAAAGTCATATTCAGCTCTTTTGCCAACCCATGGACTGTAGCCTGTGAGGCTCCCCTGTCCGCGGGATTTCCCAAGCAAGAACACTGAAGTAGGTTGCCAATTCCTTCTCCAGGGGATCTTTCCAGTCCGATAACTGAACCCATGTCTCTTGCATTGGAAGCAGATTCCTTACCACTGAGCCACCAGGGAAGCTTCAGTAGAAACATGTCATTGTATGTTTGTTCAAACCCATACAACATGCAACACTGAGAGCAAACCATAGTGTAAAGTATGGACTTTGGGTGTAATGATGTATTGATGTAGGTTTATCAATTATAATAAATAGCTACTCTGATAGGGGACGTTGATAGTGGAGGAGGACATGCACATGTGGAGAAAGGGGTATATGAGAAATCTCTCTACTTTCCCCTCAGTTTTGCTGTGAACTTAAAACTACTCTAAGAAATCAAGTCTATCTTTTTAAAAAAGGATAAAGAAATTAAATCCTATCACAATGCATATACACTGTCCCTTGCTTCTCCTTCAACAACAATGAAATTTTGCTAAGAGAGGAATTATTCCAAAGATCAATAACCATGCTTTTTATCTAAAATGAGGAGCTTTAGCTCATCAAAAAAAGAAAGTCATTTAAATTATGAAGCAGATGTTCTTTCCCAGCTGTTTGCAGATAATCTCACCAGCAGTGTCAGACATGGAGTTCCAGAAATACAAAGATGCTAAAACAGCAGTAACACAGAGCAGAGATTAAAGCAAGAAAATTAACCATTAGTGGATATGGAGGGCTATGCCACCGCTGGATATAGGGGGTGCAAAATCAGTTTTAAACTTCAGCAAACTGGGTGAATATTTTTTTCCTAATAAATCTAGACCAGTGTTTACATCTACTTCGATTAACACATGATTTTATTTTAAGTCACCAAAATAGAGACTGCACTGATTAGTCAGGGCCAATGAAATTATATCCATGTTCAATTCTTAGTACCCTGTAGGAACTGAACTGACTCATGTTCCATGGAGAACATGCTGAGCATACATGGAGCAGCATTAACCCAGCCGTTTCAAAACGCTCTTCTGAGCAAAGGGTGCTACAGAGTGTTCCAGTGTCCTGGTGTCCAGGAGACCCCTATTCAAGGAAAACCCCAGGTTTCCCCAGGTCCATTAATCAGGCTAGTCAACAATGAAATAAGCTACTGCTCTGCAACACAGCACTGCAAATCAACTATGCACCAATAAAAAAATTAGGGGCTTCCCTGGCAGCCTAGTGGTAAAGAATCCACCTGCCAGTGCAGGAGACACAGGTTCAGTCCCTGATCCAGGGAGATCCCACATGCCTCAGAGCAACCTGTGGCCTTGTGCCCCAACTACTGAGCCTGTGCTGTAGAGTCTGGGAGCCACAGCCACTGACGCCTAGGCCCTAAAGCCCATCCTATGCAAGAGAAGCCACCCCAATGAGAAACTCAAGCACCGAAACTAGAGAGCAGCCCCACTCTCCACAGCTAGAGAAAAGCGCATGCAGCAGTGAAGACTCAGCACAGCCATAAACATGTACATTTTTAATTTTAATATAAACATAGGCATATTATGCTCTGCAAAGCACCCAGTCGCCTGTGTGTCACTGAGACCAGGGGGATGCCCTATGAGTCCTGGACAAGCAAAAGGCAGAGAAAGGAGGTCGTAACCTTTACTCTCTTTTGACTTAATCAAAACAAAGACAGGATACACAGGAGCTAAAACAAATAAACAAAAACACACCTAAGTAGTTCAGATGTACATAAAAGTTCAGATAGAGCAATGTAATGCTGCAAGGACAACCTAGAAAAGCAACCTAAAATAAGGCGCTTACTTGCATTGGCAAAACCTCTCAGTCTTCCTGTAAGATACAGTCATTGCTTCAAAGCTGAATTATTGAGCTGATCCACCAGGGGTGTTTTAAGACTCTGAAGACAGAATGAAAACCACAATCACAGAAAACTAATCAATTTAATCACGTGGACCACAGCTTTGTCTAACTCAATGAAACTACGAGCCATGCCATGTAGGCAACCCAAGACAGACGAGTCATGGTGGAGAGTTTGGACAAAAAGTGGGCCACTGGAGGAGGGAATAGCAAACCACTTTAGTTCTGTTGCCTTGAGAACCCCAGGAACAGCATGAAAGGCAAAAAGACAGGACACTGAAAGATGAACTCCCCAGGTAGGTGGCCAGTATGCTACTGGAGATTAGTGGAGAAATAACCCCAGAAAGAATGAAAGAGATGGAGCCAAAGCAAAAACAACACCCAATTGTGGTTGTGACTGGTGATGGAAGTAAAGTCTGATGCTAGCAAGAGCAATATTGCATAGGAACCTGGAATGTTAGGTCCATGAATAAGGTAAATTGAAAGTGATCAAACAGGAGATGGCAAGAGTGAACATCAACATTTTAGGAATCGGTGAAAACAAAGGTCAAAGGCTAACAGAGTTTTGCCAAGAAAACGCACTGATCATAGCAAACACCCTAAAGTGGACTGAAACGGGTGAGTTTAACTCAGATGACCATTATTTCTACTACTGTGAGCAAGAATCCCTTAGAAGAAATGGAGTAGCCATCATAGTCAACGAAAGAGTCCAAAATGCAGCATTTGGATGCAGTGTCAAAATTGACAGACCATCTCTGTTCATTTCCAAGGCCAACCATTCAATATCAGAGTAATCCAAGTCTATGCCCTAACCAGCAATGCTGAAGAAGCTGAAATTGAATGGTTCCATGAAGACCTACAAGACCTTCTAGAACTAATGTCCTTTTCATTATGGGGAACTGGAATGCAAAAGTAGGAAGTCAAGAGATACCTGGAATAATAGGTAAATTTGGCCTTGGAGTACAAAACAAAGAAGGTCAAAGGCTAACAGAGTTTTGCCAAGAAAACGTACTGGCCATAGCAAACACCCTCTTCCAACAACACAAGAGACGACTCAACACATGGACTTCACCAGATGGTCAATACTGAAATCAGACTGATCATATTCTTTGCAGCCAAAGGAGAAGCTCTGTACAGTCAGCAAAAACAAGACTGAGAACTGACTATGGCTCAGATAATTAACTTCTTATTGCCAAATTCAGACTTAAACTGAAGAAAGTAGGCAAAATCACTAGACCATTCAGGTATGACCTAAATCAAATCCCTTATGATTATACAGTGGAAGTGACAAATAGATTCAAAGGATTAGATCTGATAGATCTAATCTAATGGGAAAAACTAGAGATCTCTCCAAGAAAATTAGAGATACCGAGGGAATATTTCATGCAAAGACAGGCTCAATAAAGGACAGAAATGGTATGAACCTAACAGAAGCAGAAGATATTAAGAAGAGGTGGCAAGAATACACAGAAGAACCATACAAAAAATATTTTCATGACCCAGATAAGCATGATGGTATGATTCCTCACCTAGAGCCAGACATCCTGGAATGTGAAGTCAAGTGGGCCTTAGGAAGCATCACTGTGAACAAAACTAGTAGAGGTGATGGAATTCCAGTGGAGCTATTTCAAATCCTGAAAGATAATGTTGTAAAAGTGCTACACTCAATATGCCAGCAAATGTGGAAAATTCAGCAGTGGCCACAGGACTAGAAAAGGTCAGTTTTCATTCCAATCGCAAAGAAAGGCAATGCCAAAGAATGCTCAAACTACCACACAATTACACTTATCTCACACACTAGTAAAGTAATGCTCAAAATTCTCCAAGCCAGTCTTCAGCAATACATGAACCATGNTCATGTGTGGATATGAGAGTTGAACTATAAAGAAAGCTGAGCACCAAAGACTTAATGCTTTTGAACTGCCATGTTGGAGAAGACTGTAGAAAGTCCCTTAGACAAGAAGATCCAACCAGTCAATCCTAAAGGAAATCAGCCCTGGATATTCTTTGGAAGAAGTGATGCTGAAGCTTAAACTCCAATACTTTGGCCACCTGATGCAAAGAACTGACTCATTTGAAAAGACCCTAATGCTGGGAAAGATTGAAGGAGGAAGGAGAAGGGGACCACAGAGGATGAGTTGGTTGGATGTCACCACCGACGGACATGATGGACATGAGTTTGAGGAAGCTCCGGGAGTTGGTGACAGACAGGGAAGCCTGGTGTGCTGCAGTCCATGGGGTGCCAAAGAGTCAGATATGACTGAGCGACTGAACTGAACTGAACTGAGGAAGTAACAAAAATTGTGTGTGCTTGGAACTGATTCTTCCTCACTAGGGATAGGCTCTGGCTGATAGCAGAGGGTCTATAATTAGTCATGTAAGAAACATGGATCAGCCTCCCTTCACACTCAGCACTGGTCAAGCTTTTACTAAATACCCAGTTTTGGGCTCAGCAACTAAAGTGTGATACTGAAAATCTGGAGGGGATTCAGGAAAGAACAATGAAATGATTAGGAAACATTCACCCATGAGGAAAATATAAAGAAACGGCACTTATTTAACCTAGAAAAGAAAAGGCTCAAGGGAAACTTAGTAATTTCCTTTAAATAGACAAAGGCTAATATAACAGTGACATGAACATGATTATTTTTACTGATAATCATTTAAGAGGTGATATTGCAGCAGAAAAAACACTAACTTAATATTAGGAAAACTTAGTAAGCTCTGTGATCTATTGAAAACTATGGAACCCTGGGAGTAATTCTTTTTACAGACATTTAAGAGAGCAATCCTCTGGTAATACCTTGCTCCTTAGGGAAAAATGGATGAAATGAGTTTCTAAAAGTTCACCCTCTGAAAAGTGAAAAAAATTTTAGGACAAATAGCAGTATATCTCACATGTACCCTCAATATCAAAGTCTATTCATAAGGATTCCAAGGGTTAAAATGGTATATACCTTGTATTAATAATGCAAATTAGAATCAAGTAAATAAACAACAGTTTAGGTAAAGCAAATCAAACAAAGCATACTCGGTGTTGGCTTCTTAGTAGCATGCTGAAAATGACACTCAAACATAATATAACGAAAGTGTGAAGAGACCTACATGGTAAAAATCTGTTGCCTCCAACCAACAGCAACGTAAGTGAGCCACTTGGAAGTGAGTCTTCTCACCCCAATCAACAGGTTCCAGCCCCGGGAGAGAACCTAAGCCAGATTTACCAGCAAAGCCACCCCTAGACTCTGACCCTCAGAAACCAAGTTAGACAATAAATGCGTCTATGATTTGAAACCACTAAATTGGGCTAATTGGTTATGCAGCAGAAGATTAAAGACACAAGGATGCTACAGGAAGGCAGGAGTGATAAATTATGTCAAATGTTGCAAAGAGTTGCATATGAAACAGAAAGGTGGAAGCCCGGCTAGAAATGGGTCAGTGTACCAAGAGAGATGAGAACGCAGAGAAAGTAGACATTTCTCTTGAGAAGTCCAGCTCGGGAGGGAGGGAGGAGAGAAAGTGGGCAGCAACCTGGCAGTGGACCGAGAGGAGAACCCAAGCAGTGCAACCCCTGAAGATGAAGAAGGGCCGGGATGTAGGGCAAAAGTCCACGGCTGACTTGTGACAGGAGGAGAGCAAAGAAGACAGGTGCAAAGGCAGGTAACATTTTACATCTTGCTAACACTGCTGCTGCTGCTGCTTAGTGGCTTCAGTCGTGTCTGATTCTACATGACCTTATGGACTGTGGCCTGCCAGGCTCCTCTGTCCATGGGATTCTCCAAACAAGAGCACTAAAGAGGGTTGCCATGCCCTCCCTCCAAGGGGATCTTCCCCATCCAGGGATCCAACCCAGGTCTCCTGCAGTGCAGGAGATTCTTTACCACTGGGCCACCAGGGAAGCCCTTTTTAACACTATTTTCTCCATAATAATAAGGTAGGGTAAATCTTGTCCACAGTCCCTCAAAGGTAGGCCTCTGTGTCTACCTGGAGACACCCACCCCCCTACTCACAGTCGCCAGGGGCGTGGTCTGCTGCCCTGTTGCTAGGAAGGGAATGCCTTCCCAGGAAGCTACTCCTGAAACGAGACTGCATAAATCTTCACTCTGACATTAGAGAAAAACCTGACTTCCTAGGTTCATTCAGGGAATTACAGCTTTTCAAAGATGCCAAACAAAAGAATATTTTTTTAAAGTGGATATATGTATAACCTGATTCACTTTGCTGTGTGCCTGAAACTGACAATGTAAACCAAATATACTCAAATAAAAAAATTTTTTAACAGATACGTTACTTCCCTAGATATAGTATTTGGGATCAGTAGGGGCTGTGTGTACGTGTCTGTGTTAGTCATGTCCAATTCTTTGGGACCCCATGGGCTGTTGCCAGCCAGGTTCCTCTGTCCACGGGATTCACCAGGCAAGAATACTGGAGTGGATTGCCATTTCCTTCTCCAAGGAGGGGCTGAGGACTTTGTTTTTATTTTTAACATATTAGAACATACATTTTACTTTTTTAATTAAAAAATTATTCAAGACTCTTTAAAACAGAGGTCTCCAACCTCCAATTTAATGCCTGATGTTCTGGGGTGGACCTGATCTGATAATAACAGAAATAGAATGCACAATAAATGTAATGTACTTGAATCATCCCCAAACCATCCCTTCTACTCCAGTCCCTAGAATAATTATCTTCCATGAAACCAGTGCCTGGTCCAAAAAGGTTGGAGACCACTGCTTTAAAACAACTCTAATTATATTTAAAATATCATTTGTTTGCTTTAGATAATATTTCAACATAAAGAGTTAGTAATCAGTTTAGTATATCTACAGTTTTGTCAGTTCTGTTGGTTTTGTACGTCAGTTCCCTTCCCAATCCCACTTGAGCCACAAGAATCTCCAAGTTGCAGGTCTTCGGTCACCACATAACACGCCTCCAGTAGCTATTCCTTGTTGGCCGTTTTGGTCCTTTGGTCACTACAAACCGTTACACATATGCTCAAGCAGCCCCATCCTGTTGTCTGCCATTACCAAGTTAGCTTGATCAAGTCTCACATTCGCACGCAATGCTCCCTCAGCAGGTTGTAGCTGGGGGACTAAGCCAGAAGCAGCCCATTCCTGGAAGTCAAGTCCACATGCTTCGGACATCGTTTCTCCTCAGTTTTCAGCGATTACTTATTTTCAGGTTTCATGCATTCTTTGGAAGGCTTTGCTTCCACGTATTACTGATGAGCCTTTTATCCCCCATATACATACAGACTCCAGTTTTTACTCAAGACTAACAGGGAACATAACCTTGTGTTGGTGCCTTTTTCTGGGAGACTCTCAGAAATACTGCCAAGAATTCCCCCAGTTGTTCAAGATCTTGCAGCAGGGTCCCAGGCATGGTCTTTATCCATGAAAGCCCACACAGATGATGTAAAATTTTAGGATCTTTTGAACGTGAAGACAACATCAACATACATAACTGGAATGGGTCAAGTCTTAAATGTAGTGAAACATCATAAACCACTCTCAACTTGTCTCTGTGACAGAGATCTGCATATCAGATCACTGAGTCTCATAGTCAGATGCCCAGAACAGCAGCAGCATCTGGAAACTAGTTAGAAAGGCAGACTCCCTGGCCCCACCCCAGACCCGCCTCATGACACTTTAAGGAGGTAGAGCCAGCCATCTCTTTTAACACACCCCATTTGCAGGGGACTCTGATGCTCACTAAAGCTTGAGAGCAACTGACTTTGATTTTTCTAAGTGGCTCATCTTATCGCAGAACCAAATGCTATCAATTTGACTTGGGGGTGTCTAGAAAACTCCTCTCAGAGAACAATTCTATAACCAGGGATAGAATGCCAATTTTAACTTGTGCACTGAGAGAGCTGGGTAACTTCTCAGTGGAGATTTTGGACATGAGAAAAGATAATGTAGGATTCTGGTAAGGAGGTAAACAGTCACTGTGACAGTAGGCATCTCGCAGATCTACCGTTCCTGGGGAAGAATGAGTAATGGCTCTTCTTTTGGAAAGGGGAGGCTTTAAAAAAGCAATGATTGTTGATACTGTTGGTGTGAAATATAAAGGGTGAAAAGGAAAGACTTCAGAAACATCAGCTGCTGCTGCTGCTAAGTCGCTTCAATCGTGTCCGACTCTGTGCGACCCCATAGACTGCAGCTCACCAGGCTCCCTTGTCCCTGGGATTCTCCAGGCAAGAACACTGGAGTGTATTGCCATTTCCTTCTCCAATGCATGAAAGTGAAAAGTGAAAATGAAGTCGCTCAGTCATGTCCGACTCCTAGTGACCCCATGGACTGCAGCCTACCAGGCTCCTCCATCCATGGGATTTTCCAGGCATGAGCACTGGAGTGGGGTGCCATTGAAACATCAGCAGAGACGGCTAATTTTGGTTTGTTTTGTTTGTCCCCTTCTGAAGGGACATTGAGAGTACTTGTGGTTTTTGGCTCTAAATTGACAGGAGTTGTGTCAAGGGGCAATATGGGGCCATAAAGGACAGAAATAAACTATTTCTTGGGGTCTTCTGCATCACATCTGCACCACACAAGTTGAATCCTGCAAGTACACAAGCTGAATCCTCACAGCTCTGAAAGAGGTCCCCTGCCATTCCAACCCTGACTGGCACAAGAACCAGGCCCTGACGCACAAACTCTGATCCACTCCCTTACTTTTAGGACTCACAGGTTTCTCTCTCTACTAAGTAAGATTATATCCAGAAAAAAAAATTTTTAAGGTATAATGAAGATGATAAATAATAAGTACATGCAGTGTAAAATACAGAATTGCTTCTGTCAAACAGAAATATTGTCACCTGGATTAATACACTTCGGCTCCTGACAAAGAATCACTGACTAGACAGAAAAAGAGAATTAACCTGAGAACGTATTAACTGCTCAGATCTCTTATCCTCTGTTGTTGTTAGTCACGCAGTCGTGTCTGACTCTTTGTGACCCTCTAAACTGTATTTGGGGGGCTCCAAAATCACTGCAGATGGTGACTGCAGCCATGAAATTAAAAGACGCTTACTCCTTGGAAGGAAAGTTATGACCAACCTAAATAGCATATTCAAAAGCAGAGACATTACTTTGCCAACAAAGGTCCGTCTAGTCAAGGCTATGATTTTTCCAATGGTCATGTATGCATGTGAGAGTTGGACTGTGAAGAAAGCTGAGCACCAAAGAATTGGTGCTTTTGAACTGTGGTGTTGGAGAAGACTCTTGAGAGTCCCTTGGACTGCAAGGAGATCCAACCAGTCCATTCTGAAGGAGACTGGTCCTGGGTGTTCTTTGGAAGGAATCATGCTAAAGCTGAAACTCCAGTACTTTGGCCACCTCATGCGAAGAGTTGGCTCATTGGAAAAGACTCTGATGCTGGGAGGGATTAGGGGCAGGAGAAAAAGGGAACGACAGAGGATGAGATGGCTGGATGGCATCACAGACTTGATGGACGTGAGTTCGAGTGAACTTCAGGAGTTGGTGATGGACANGAAAAAACTGAAAATGAGAGTCTATTTTCACAATGTAGACGGAATTTCTGAAACTGTAACAAGTTTCTGGGTGATCATTTCCTGCCATCTGTACCCTACCAAATTGATTTTGTACAGTGTTTGTAACCATCACCCCTCTTAGAACTTTCTAGAACATTTTTATCACCTCAGAAAGAAACCTCATGCCAATTATTAGTCACTCTGCATCTCTTCCTCCCCTAACCCTAAGTAATCACTAACCTACCATGTAATTCTATGGATTTGCCTATTCTGACCATTTCATATTAGTAGAATGATATGATTTGTGGTCTTTTGTGTCAACTTCCTTTCACTTTAGCATACTGTTTTCCAGGTTTATTCATATGATACCATGTATCAGTGCTTCTGTTTTTATGGCTGGATAGCATACTGTTATGTGGATATTTTGTGTATCCACTCATGGGTTCATGGACATATGGGTTTTTTCTACTTTTTAGCTATTATAAATAATAATGCTATGAATAGTTATGTGCAAGGCTTGGTATGGACATAGGTTTTTATTTCTTTTATGTATATACCTAGAAGTGTAATTACTGCCACATTATTGTCTGTCATTTTAATTTTAGCCATTCTACTGGGTATGAAGTGGTATCTCATTGTGGTTTTGGTTTGCATCTTCTTAATGACTAATGTTGAACATCTTTTCTTGTGTTTAAGGACCATTTGTATATTTTCATTGGAAAAAATGTCTACTCAAATCTTTTGCCCATCTTTATTTGCCATTTGATTATTAAGTTGTAATACTTAAAAAATATAAATTATATAGATTATATGGATACTGGGCCCTTATCAGATATATGATTTGTAAATATTTTTTATTCTATGGGTTGTGCTTTCACATTGTTGGTAATTTCCTCTATACAAACATTTTTAATTTTTATAAAGTCCAGTTGACTGCCCCTGACATATGTGATACAGTATATGGAGGACACGTATATACACACACACACACATAAATATACACAAAATTAAGATCATACCTGAACAGGCCTTCAAAAATAGTAATTATATAAAGAGAATTTCTGGATGCTTAGAAACTTACTTCAGAGGGGGAAAAAAAAAAGGAAAGCCTCTTAAGGCAAGGCATATCGATCCCTTTGCAATGCAAAAGTCAGTGCAGTAAGTATAAGCATTTCCTAGTGGCTTAAAAAAAAAAAAAAAAAAAAACTTTTCTGGCCCTAAGTTCTCTCCTTAAATATTTTCTTCTTTGAGTATATTATGGAGAATTCCTAATGTCTAATGCCAGAAACACTGTTGACAGCAAGATAGGAAATAAAACTTTCTTCTTCCTTGTGAATCTCTTAGAGGGACTTGTTCACCAAATTTGGTATTGGAAAGAAAATTATTTCGCATTTTTAGAGCAGGTTCCTTTTCTTGTTAAAAAAAAATTAATGGGAAGTACAGCTTTAACAACTTTAGTATTTCTTTGATTGCTTGTACTTTTGTTGTCATGTTTAAGTCATTGCCTAGTGCAGGGTCATAAAGATTTACACCTATGTCTGCTTCCAAGAGTTTTATAGTTTAGATCTTTGATCCATTTTG
>SJYV01025405.1:0-13176 GCA_006410875.1 Neotragus pygmaeus
TAGCAGAATAAACCTTAGTAGAAGAATTATAAGATAAAGTTGAGAAAAATCACCCAGAAAGCAGAAGAAAAAGAAAGAAATGGAAAATAGATGTAAATACAGAAGAAAATTACATAAGCCAGTCAGTAGGCCTAACACCTAAACAACAGGAATTCAAGAGAAACAGAGAAAACAAAGGGGAAGAAACCAAAGAAATTACTTAAGGAAATCTCCTAGAACTGATAAGATAAATTTCAGATTGAATAAGACGACCCTGAATCCAGCAGAAATGGAGAAAAATAGACCTTCACACATAATCCAGAAATTTTAGAACTCTAAGGGAAAAGATTCTTCAAGCTTCCAGAGGAAAAATAAAATTCAAAATCTTCTAGGCATCTGATGTCTCAACAGCAACACTGAAAAAAAGACAGTAATGGAGCAATGTTTTCAAAATTGAGAAAAAATATTTCTGACTGAGAATTCCCTGCCTACCAAACTATCTACAAAGAGAATAGAAACTACATTTTAAGGCATGTGAAGTCTCAAAAAATTACAGCCTATCCTGAAAGCTATTGAAAGTGGTCCTCCAAAATGAGAACACAAAGAAAGATGAAGGCATCAGATTCAGAACCAGGAACTCCTAGACACACCTGTGGGAAACTAAGATGATTATAAACGTAAACTAAGACAACAGCTGCAATTCAAGAAAATTCATCCAAAGAAACTGGTAAGTTTGAACATAATAACGAGAAGATTTATACACTTCAGAGTTTGGACTAACTCAGGGTTTCTCAACAGTAGCACTGTTGACATTTTGGACCACATAATTCTTTGCTGTAGGAGGCTGTCTAGTGCAGTTAGGACGACGCTTGGCAGCATAGCTTTGCTTCTGCTCACTAGACATCAGAAGCACACTCCTGCCCTTGCTCACCTACCCAACATCGCCAATATCCTTAGTTGAGAAGCACCTGGTGAAATTAATAAGTACACAGAAAACTAAGCAAAAGCAAATTTTTAGAAAATATTAATTCATGGAAAACACAAAATGCTACACAGGAAGGGAAAATAATATAAACTACAAAGCTCCACTATGTATATAGTGACATTGACATAAACTTTGAACTTTTACGTATCTGAACAACTTGCAATCTGACAATATTGGGATGACTGGGCAGAAATGAGAAGGGTGTCTCTGTGTTTGGGGACAGTAGTAAGCCTAAACTTCTATCGTGGGAAGTCAGCAGACAATTTCTTCAACTGAAAAATCACGAAGGAAAACGAAAGGAACACTACTTTGAAATATGGAGATAAATATCTGAAGAATGAGTTGAAAGTGGTTGCCTCTGGAGATCCTGAAATGGAAGGGGAGGGGAATCTGTACAGCAGAGCTATTCAACTCTTTTAAGTATGTGCATGTATAACTTTGATAAAAATTAACTGTAAAAAAACATCAATTGAGACTATATTATAAAGGACTTTCCTATTGCTTAAGGCCACAGTGACTCAGAAACAAACAGCTAAACAACTCTGAGGAAGTTACTTACTCTTTATGTATACTTTCTATCTATCTACAAAATACACAGTGAAAGAGCTGCCTTAAAGAGCTTTATACGTACTAAGTGAGCAGAGTGTAAACTGTTTAGTAGTGTCTGGCACAAAGTGTTTATAAATTGTATCTAGTATTTGATTTGCAATCAGAGGGTAATAATTATAAATTTTAAAACAGGTAAGTCATAATCTCATGTGTTTTACAAAGTAATGGCTATTGTGGGGAAGACAGTTACTAAAGAAAAGAGCCTAGAAGCAGAGGGACCATTTAAAGGGCCTATATTGGAGTGAGACAATAGATAGAGGCAGAGCCAAAAAGAGAAAGGAAAGGATACAAGAGACATTTTGCAAGTGATGGCCTAACTATATATGCAAAAAGGAGTTGTTAAAAAAATGCTCTAACTTAAGCAGATAGAAGATGATGACACTAACTGAATAAGAGAATTATGCTGAGAGGAGGACTAAGAAGAGAGGAAAGAGAAATGAGGTTGATACTACACGTATTTAATCTATAGGTCCTAGAGTACAATCAACTACAGATATCCAGTAGGCAGGTGGAAATCTGAAACTAGAAGGGAGATCAGGGCTTGAGATATTAAAAACATGTAAATTACAATCAAAGGTTGAAGCCATACAAATTAAAAGAATATTCATTTGACTTGCTCCATAGTAGATATTGATGGAATTGATTTAAAAAAGGACAAGAGAGATGAAAAACAAGCTCTTTTACTGTTTTGAGGGCTCTCAATATCAATGGTCCTGATAAGAGTTACGAGGTCATTGTGAAGTTCAAATGAGTTAACACATGCAAAGCACATACAATATTTGACATTAAATAAATGCTCAATAAATTTTGGATTATTAGTATCATCATTAGTTCCAGATAGAAGTGGTGTTTATTGACTTCCCTGGTTAAGAACCCACCTGCCAATGCAGAAGACATGGGTTAATCCCTGGTCTGGGAAGATTTCACATGCTGCGGGGCAATTAAGCCTGTGCTCCACAATAAGAGAAGTAGTGATTTATTAAAGAGAAGCAGAAAAAAATCCACTGAAATATGGAACCACAAATTCTTTTCTTTCACTTTTCCATCTCTTCTACATTTATATTCTCCTTGGACACCACTCTTTGCAGTGAAAGTATTATTTTAAAACCACTAGGTACATTGTAATATCCTTAATTATACCAGAAGATACTTGAGGAAAAAATAATGTTTTTCTACTTTTTCTAAACATTCCCTGTATGCCAGCATACAGCAATGTACAGTGTGTACTCAACAAATATTAATGTCACAAATTCCTTATAAAGAAACAGAATAAACGCAACAAAGCAACAAATAAAAATTGTAATAATAAAAGCAAAAGATCTCAGAGTCAACATCAACATACAACAATTCAAAGACATACAGTAGAGTGAAAAAGTGAGGGGAAAAGCTTTATTGTTAACCACACAGAACAGACTACACTGTCTTTGCTCTCCTCTGGGTACAACAACTGGGAGAAATACTAAAAACACTTGATCATGTCTGAAACAGAGCAAGCTGAGAAACACGTAAGAGAACTGAGGCTGCTCAGGCTTTAAAACAGAGCTGGGTCCTCCTACTCCCTTCGCCCATGTTCAACAGTGGAAAAAAGCTATCCTTTGGAAAACGGTTTAAAATTTCTCTGCTGTCCGGAGCCAACAATCAAAAGATAGCAGTTATAGTGATCTAGGCTTCTCTCAGCTCAAAAACTTAAAACAGATCTCTTAAAAGACAAAGATATTACCCAAGATGTCATGAAGGTATTCAAGCTGAGGTTGGAAAATAGCTTGCCAAGGATGTTATGAAAAACATCCAAGCAGGGGAAATTGGTTAGAAACTGGTTTCCTTGCAAACCTGAAACCAGATCAATGAATATTACTAAAGATCTGCTTCAGAAAGGACACTGTCCTAGACCTATACTTGTTGTTGTTCAGTCATTCAGTTGTGTCCCACTTTGGGACCCCATGGACTGCAGCACACCAGGCTTTCCTATTCTTCACAACCCTCCGGAGTTTGCACAAACTCATGTTCACTGAATCAGTGATGCCATCCAACCATCTCATCCTCAGTCATCCCTTTTTCCTCCTGCCCTTGATCCTTCCCAGCATCAGGGTGTTTTTCCAATGTGCTGGCTCTTCTCATCAGGTGGCCAAAGTATTGGAGCTTCAGCATCAGTCCTTCCAATGAATATTCAGGACTGATTTCCTTTAGGATTGACTGGTTTGATCTCCCTGCTGTATAAGGGACTCTCAAGAGTCTTCTCCAGCATTACAATTCAAAAGCATTAATTCTTTAGTGCTCAGCCTTCTTTATGGTCCAACTCTCACATCCATACATGACTACTGGAAAAACCACTGCTTTGACTACATGGACCTTTGTCAGCAAACTGATGTCTCTGCTTTTTAATACATTGTCTAGGTCTGTCAAACCTAGACAAACCAGACCTACACAAACCTAGACAAACCTAGAGAAGGTACTAACCTATATCTTCACAAACCTAGACAAACCTAAACCTATAGTACATATTAAAAAAAAAAAAAGCGCACGGGTGAGAGAGACACATAAAGATCTCTGCTGTCAAGACATCCATCATGAATACTAATAAAATACAGTTGAGACTATAATAGATGACCAGTGAACCAGTGACGCTGCTCTGATTCTTTGCGATCCCATGGACTGTAGCCTATCAGACTCCTCCACCCATGGAATTTTCCAGGCAAGAGTACTAGAGTGGATTGCCATTTCCTTCTCCAGGTGGTCTTCCCAATCCACGGCTCAAACCCACGTCTCCCGCATTGCAGGCAGACGCTTTACCATCAGGGAAGCCCATAATAGATAACACAAAGCACTATTTACTAATTGGCAAATGAATTCTGTTCTTTTAAGAAGGAGAAATCCTTAAGGTTAAATGGTCAGAAAAGTTTTTTAAGAATAAATGAGATATGAGATACTTAAGGAAAGATGTGTATGAATGTTCTGAATTGGTGGGCAGAAGTAGGAAAGAGGCAGCACAAATAGAAGTGAAAAGCAAGTTAAAGAAAAACCTGTTTGGCTACATTAAAAACTTGCTTTGAAGGAGAAGAGATAAGCTTTCCGAAAGGGCAGACTGTGGCCAAATCAAACTGTATCAATACTAAGTCTTGACCACCAAGCTAAGTAATTTCAAATGTATCCTGTATATAGCATCTGTATAACTACTTCCATGTATTACAGATTATTATTTTGATATTTTTCAACAATTTGACAATGTAAAAATCATTCTTAACTCATGGGCCAAACAAAACAGGCAACAGGCTGAATTTGGCCCAGGGACTGTAGTTTGCCAAACCCTGCATGACACTTAGCTGCCTTCTTCAGCAGTCTAAGGTACAGTTTTGTCCTTGAGCTGCTGGGACCAGAATAATATATTATTCATTCAACAACTGCACACACATGAATGCATATACTTTATCAATATACCTAAATCTAGTAAGGGTCAGAGGTTCCCTTTAAAAAAAAAAAAAAAGATAAAGCTCTCCATATAGTTGGTAATAAGCCATTAGAACAGAACCAAGACACTTTAAAATTCTGTAATTTATTTTCAAATAAATATAGTTAAGAGAGTTACAAACCATTCTTACAGAGCCTCTAGGTTACATGGAGGGATGTGTAAAATAAGAGTATAATCAAGAGGACGTGCGTTCTAGTCCTAGCTCTGTCATTTATTTACTCATTATGTGACCCTGAACAAGTCCTTTTCAATCCTCTGGCCCTAATTTCCTCATCCGTAAAAGTGAAGGGGCATAAGTTATAATACTAGATGATCACATCACTATGTGTTCTTTCAGCTTTAACACCAGACAGAGGGTGACAAAGATCAGACAAAAGTGATAATTAAAGACACAAAAAAAGAAAGACATTGACCAAATGAGTGACCAGACAGGAGAAACAGGTATGAGAAAAAGGCCCCAAAATACAGTATTACTAAAATCAAGGATTTTTTTAAAGTATCAAATGCAAAAGAAAACTCAAGGAAGAGAAGCAGGAAAGAAGAGGAGTATGGCCATGGAAAAAGAATGAACCACTTAACTAGTGAAAAAAATGAAAGACCTGAGATTTGAGAGTACTGTGCATGCCTCCAGGAATCATGAAAGGAGTCAGGGAAAAAGAAAAGACTGAAGATGAGTCTGGGGAATAGAAAATAAAGGCACGTGATCCAGAAGGAGTAAGAAACAAAAAAGTCAGAACTCAGGATGAGTTTGAAGGCTCAGGTAAAGGAATCAGTCTTAAAGGAGAGGCATTCAATCTTAAAAAAAAAAAAAATTATTAGGGTATAGTTGTTTTACAATATTGTGTTAATTTCTGCTGTACAAGGAAGTAAATCAGCTGTATGTATACATACATCCCTCCCCTCTTGGATCTCCCTCCCCACCCCAAATCCCTTCCCACTCATGAGTGAGGCATTTAACCTCTAAAATCCAAAAGGTAAAAGCAGCACTGCAGGTATGTTCCTGTGGAAGTGTATCTGTATGTTTTCTATAAAGCAAATTATTAGGGAAATAAACCTAATATTGAGCTTTCATAAAGCAAAGTTCTACAAATATTTTCTAATGGTCAAAAAATTAAGAAAGGACTAACTTTGCTTTTCACGGAAATGAAAACCAGCACTGTGTAGTTCTAAAAGAAAATTCATTTTTAATATCTATCTCATAGTATCTATCACTTTCATCCTTGATTAAGAGTTTACTTTTGTAGAAAATTGCTTAGCCCCTACATGGAGCTCAATGAATACTAGTGTTACCTTTCTTAGTAGGCTTAGAAGTTCCCAAGGCAAGAATTCTCATTAATTCATCTGTTTATTATTTTCTATGCAGATGGTGCTTGATGAATAAATACTGACACGTAAGAACTGAGTTTTAAAAAACTGTTCTTGCAAAACAATCATCTGATAAAGTTGGGAAAATATTCCTATCACTTATACACAACTCCAATAATACTTTTGCAGTGTCAGAGCTTGCTCAAGTAGCAACAAATAGCTACAAGCAACCAAAAAAGGCAAAAAAAAAAAAAAAAGAATTAAAAAATTTTAAGATCACCCACAACTATAAAGATCCGATATAGCTAATTTCAACCGACACTTGCATCTATTTGAGGTATATGAGAAATAAAAATCCAAAGCATTCGCCTGAAGATCAGCCAGTTAAAAATACACATTTGGACACCCTGAAGATATTTATAAAGCCAACAGAGATACTATTAATATATTGAAATTCACTGGCCAGCGCTGGATTCTATCATTAATCTTCTCCTGCTATTCAAGAGAAGCCAAGAAGTCAAGCCTTCTCATATCACTTGCTTTTCAGAATGTAATAAGTCACCCAAACTGGCATACACAACCCAACTACAAAAAGTATTTCAACTCTCCATATGGTAATGCTTCGCTACCTCTTACCTTTACTTGAAAGTCACATTTGCTACTTTTCAACGGTCTTCGGTAGGCCTCATTTAGGCAGGCCCATAGTACCACCAAGTAAGAAACAGGAGTTCAAAAAAGTCGTAACAGTTAACAGCCCTCGCACAAAGCTCAAGTTGGGCGTAGATTTCACAAGCCCAGAGAGCTATGTCACTGTCAAAACCAGAAGCAGCACCGTCACCCTGTCGTGCACATCGACCACTGTTGCAGAATTTTTTCTTTGAAATTACTTCTCCACCTCGGCTCAATACGTTAAATACTTAAGCTACCCTGTCCCCCTAGAGCAGGACCAAATTTCTTCCAGTCCACTCCGTTTATTGTCCAGCACCACAGATCCAAGGGGAGAGGTCTCCGCTCCCGCGACCCCCGAGATCCAGCCCGGTTTCCCAGCTGCTCGCCGCACCCACCATGCACCACCCCCAACCCCGCACCACACACCTCCTCCTTCCCCCACGGCCGGGCCAGCCCACGAGCTGGGCCCGCAGCCTGCCCCTCGCCCCCGGCCTGCGCTGCTCGCAGCGGCTGCAGGCCTCGGGCCTAGCCTCCTCCGCCGGCCCCTCACCTCCTTCGGGACCAGTNTCCTTCCCCCACGGCCGGGCCAGCCCACGAGCTGGGCCCGCAGCCTGCCCCTCGCCCCCGGCCTGCGCTGCTCGCAGCGGCTGCAGGCCTCGGGCCTAGCCTCCTCCGCCGGCCCCTCACCTCCTTCGGGACCAGTTGGTTCTCCTCGCCGGGCACCATCGTTCAGACTCCCGGCCGCTCCTCTCCGCCCTGCCGGAGGAGGGGGAGGGTGGCGGCACCTCTCTAGCTCAGGAGAAAAACGGCAGCGGAAGTCATCCTCTCCACCGCCGGCGCTCGGGCTATCGCGGAGGCCTCAACCTGGGCCTCAGTCACCAACGCGCAGACACCGACCCAAGGCTCCGCCGCCGCCGCCGCCGTCGCCTTCGTCGTCGGCCCCTCCCCGCGCCGGCCGCAATCAATGGAAAAATGGCGGCGGCCGCTCTCGCGAGAATTCGGACCGTCGGGCTTCGATCCGGGCGCCTGGCGCCCAAGGTACCGAGACAGCTGTCGTTCGCAGCTAATTACCTCGGCTCTCACTCGGCTTCGAGATGTATAAAATTGGTTGAGCGGCCAAGGAGACGCTTTTCGGAGAGGGATTCCAGACTGTCCATCTCGGGACTCCCTCTGCCGGCAGGGAGAGGACCAGGCCTCAGGTCCTCCATGCCTCTCAGGGCTCTTCGGACTCTCCGCCCACCGGGGAGAGACTCGACCCTAAAGCCTCACCTCCGGCCCTACTGCCAACACTGCTCGAACCTCCCTGTTAGAGGAGCTCCTGAACTCTTCCCCTCTTCACAGACCTCCGGCCTCTGCCTGGAAGAGAAAGCATCACGGACTGCCTCCCGGCCTCCGCCCTCAGACACGGTCCCAGCCAGAAAGGACTGCGTTTCCTTTCCCCACCCTCCCGAGGGCCCGGCTCCAGGGACCTCAAGTCTGGTCTCCTGCTTGGGGAGGGGACAAGTCCATAGCTCGCGAAAGAGGTGTCACTTTCCCCCCAGCCCCCCTGCATCAGAGCGGCACTCTGCTGGGCCAGTTGGGGAACTTCCTCCTCGGACAGGTTCAAGTCTGGGACTGAGATAGCTTCAGAGAGTGGGGCTGCAGTTTGGACCTAGGATCCTCTTTTAAAAATGTTTTCAAAGTACGTTAATCTCCTCTGGCAGTAAGCATTGTACTGTTTTATAGGCAGCAAATTTTGCGATGGTTATTTTTCTAAATCCTGCTCATTCCTCAAACTTCCCTTATGAAAACCTGGTGGGATGTCCTTCTTGAAGACTTCCGTGGTACAGCGATGTTTTCGCACTCTGAGATTATATAATTCTGATACGTTCCTAACGCCCACAGTATCAACTACCTGTCTAAACTGTGTGTGCTCTCCAAACTTTTTTTTTTTTTTTTGATTGCGCTTCTGTATTACAAAAAGTCTCTATACTTACGTAAGTTTAGACACGTCCTGATGTGTATGAGGTGAAGCCTTTTAAAAAGTGTAAAAAGGATAAAGATGAAACAAACATTTAAAGTAGCTAAGAGTTATTTTCTATATTATCTTTTAAAAATCTGTGTTATTTTCACTAAAAATATTTAGTGAAAGCAATATGATTGACTTAAGTCTCAGTGATTTTAAAAATCTGTAATACTTTATGAAACAGTTATTAAAATATGTGATTCAACGTTCAGGTTATTTCTGTACTTCAATTTAACTGCTGTCATAAGCTGAAAAAGATAACTCACAAAGATATGTAAATCCTAATGGAAGAAATACATCTTTGGCTGCTCTTACTAATGCAAGTATCCGTTTTTGTCACTTCCATCCACCAACCATGAAAAGTTTTTGTTTGCAACTCAGCTAGTAACTTTCTGTCTTCCCTGATGTCAGTCAGAAGATGTTGCATTTTTATATATTTTCAAAACTCTTTGGAATGCATTGCTTGGAAGATTTCTTCTAACAGGTTGGAAAATTGGCCTTGAAGTTTTAGTATACATGTATAAGGTGTTTTGGTTTTTTTTTGAATACTGACTTTGTGAGTATTTAAATCTTTGATATTTTGTGTATCATAGATTTTTGCATCAATTTTGACTTTTTAAAATATTGCATGTAGATGTTCATCTTGATTGCTAATTTGGGGGCATCCTCTTAAATTTGGGGCCCGAAGTGAATGCCTCACTTCCCTCACTATAGCTCCAGCCTTGGATAGCACACAATATGTCATTTTACCTCAAAATCACATAATGGAAATATTCTCAAATCTCTGATTTCAAAATGTCATGCCCACTACTTAATAAGATGGCTTCAGTAGAGCTCATGCTAGAGGCAGATATGTCATCTCTATCATCTTCCCCTTTATGCCTGCTTTATTATCTCCAACTCATGTTTTCTTTCCAGAAATCTTTTTTAGCTACTTTCATTTTTGTGGGGGTTAATTTAATGAAATAACAATATAATTGGTAAATCTGCTTAACCCAGCTCACCTAAACTAGAGGAAATCACAATATATTAAGACAAAAGAAAATGAAGAAATCTCCAAATTATTTCCCATGTTGTCTCACACTTTTCACTCAGTAGTGAGATGTATTAAATATTTGACAGACTTAACTTTTTTGTTTTTAGATAAAAAATGAATATTTTTAAAAGTTTTATTATTTTCTTTCCACCACCCACCATCTCTGGTTGCACACTCTTCTCTTTAAATGCCACTGGCATGAATGTACTAGAGCCTGATGTCTTGGTATGTATACAATAAACATTTGTGGATAAGTATATATGAATGCAGAACTGATTAATAAATAAATGAACAAATAGGTATGGCTACCTTCCTAGTAAATAAAATTATTGCTATCACATGTACATGTGTTTATTTTACATATAGATTTTATGTCTCCAGCCTTGACTTCTCTCAGGGGTTCCAAATGCATGTGTTCATCTACCTTTTTGATGACTCAAAATGTCTCACATTTAGCTTGAATGAAGTAAAACATTTGATTTCCAAGTTTCCCACCTACCTCCTGCAATATTTACTCTGTCAATTCTCACCATCTCAATAGCTTACACCATCCTCAGTTCAGTCTGTCAAACCAAAATCTTGAGGATCTTCATCTTACATTCAATTCATTACTAAGTGCTGTTGCTTCCCACTCTGAAATAAAATATATCCCAATCCAACCAATTTTTTAAAAAATTGGCTGTGTGTGTCTTCATTGCAGCCGTGTAAGATCTAGTTTCCCAGCCAAGGATTGAATCCAGGCCCCCTACTTTGGGAGCATGGAGTCTCAGCCACTGAAGTCTCTGACGGCTTCTTTTTATCCACTGCTGCCCATCTCACTCTAATCACCATCTTTTCTTGCCTGAACTAATGCATTTGTCTCCTAACTCCTGGCTCCTGGTTTCTACTCTGCCCCCACTCCCTCAAGAGTTTATACTCCGCGCAGCACTCCACAGTGGTGATCTTTTAAAAATTTATTAGATGGTATCTCTCTCTTCCCATCTCACTCAGCATAAAACCCGTGTTCCTTGCTATGGTCATTGGTAAAATCCAATGTTATCTAGCCCTGTCTGCCTTGTTCATCTCATCTACCACTCTTTTGCTTTCACCAATGACCCAGCTGCTCTGCCTTTACTGAAACTGTTAAAATACATTGCTTATCTCTGCTATAAATCCTTTGCCTTGTTATTTCCTTTCTCTAAGATGTTCTTCCCCCAAGTCTTTGCTTTTATCTAGTTCTGCTTTGTTATTTGGGGCTCTCTCAGTTGCTCACAGAGACCTTTAACGACCACTCTTCTTCAGTGCCTGGCATGTAATAGGTGCTTCATAAATTTTTGTTGGATTAATAACATTTTTTACATGAGATTCATGTTTTTTTAAACATACTAAGACTGTTTTCTTTATAACATTTTTTGGATTATTTTTCTTTTTCCATTCACTTGAAAATGTTCATAATATAACTCCAGTCAAAACATGACAAAAACATCAGAAAAATCCAGATGGGAGGACACTCTACAGGATATCTGGCTAGCATTCTTCAAGACAGTTAAGCTCTAGAAAAACAATGAAAGACAGAGAAACTGTTATAGACCAGGGGAGACTGGGGAGATATCACAACTAAAATGCAATGTGGTACCCTGGATAGGTTTCTAGAACCGAAGGCACATTGATGGAAAACCTGGTGAAGTCCACATAAAGTCTGTAGTTTGGTTATTAATGTTTTAATATCAGTTTCTTAGTTTTGACAAATATACAATGGTAACATAAGATGTTAACCATGGGGGAAGCTGGAAGAGGTATATGCGTATTTTCTGTTCTGTCCGAGCAACTTTTTAGCAATTCTAAAATTATTCCAACATAAAAAGTGTAATTAAAAATGTTCATGGTAATACTTCAGGTATTTCTGTCTTCTTTCATATTTCAAGACCATTTGTGAGCATTTCTATGTTTTAAATGACTTTTTAAAAGCCCTAAAGTCAAAATCATATGATACAATTTAAGAGCTAGTGATAATGTTCCCTATAACTAGAACTATTAGTAATACTGTTAAATGTAAATACTGTTAAATGTTTTGTAAGTGTGAATGGAGGTTTTCGCCTTGATTCTGTTTTAATGGGGTAAAAAGATCTTTAGTCAGTGTGATGTGACTTTGGAGCCACACTGATCTGTTTTGAGATTCAAGCTCTGTCACTTTCTCCATATAAAACCTCCCTGAACCTCTCTGTTCTCAATTAGAAAATGAGAGAATAAAGAACACTCTTGGCATTTACCAATTTAACATTTGCAGTTTTGACCAGAAAAGTTCATGACATGTAGCACTCTATAATTGAGCCAAAGAGAAAATTTGGATTTTATACATTAGCCAAGAAGAGGAGACACTATANTCTCAATTAGAAAATGAGAGAATAAAGAACACTCTTGGCATTTACCAATTTAACATTTGCAGTTTTGACCAGAAAAGTTCATGACATGTAGCACTCTATAATTGAGCCAAAGAGAAAATTTGGATTTTATACATTAGCCAAGAAGAGGAGACACTATAGCTGTATGATTGAAAGAATGAAGTTGAAAATTGTTTACCTAAATTTGAATCCTACTTCTGTTAATATTAACTGATGGCCTTCCTTGGCTAAATCTCCTAAATTCATAAGCTTCAGTTTTCTTATCTGTAAAATAAAGATAATAATAGCCCCACCTTGGGAATTCCCTGGCACTCCAGGGGTTGAACATGACCTTTTCACTGCCATGGCCCAGGTTCAATCCCTGTTAGGGAAACTAAGATCCTGCAAGCTGCATGGTGTAGGGAGGAAAAAAAAAAAAAGACTCTGGAAAGAAATTCAACTTTTAGCAATGAGATTGAAGAAGCTAATAAAGTGATGGATCTTAGCCATGAACTAGGTTCTCTGGCTAAGTTGGAGAGTGAAATGTAAAACTAGTCAGTTCAGTTCAGTTCAGTTGTTCAGTCGTGTCCAACTCTTTGCAACCCCATGGACTGCAGCACACCAGGCCTCCCTGACCACCACCAACTCCCAGAGCTTGCTCAAACTAATGTCGATTGAGTCGGTGATGCCATCCAACCATCTCATCCTCTGTCATCCCCTTTTCCTCCTGCCTTCAATCTTTCCTAGCATCAGGGTCTTTTC
>SJYV01025405.1:13272-35791 GCA_006410875.1 Neotragus pygmaeus
ATGTCCGGGCTGTGTGCCACGATGGCCCTGCACCAAGGTTCAGGCTGTGTGCCGCGATCATCCTGTCCTGAAGTCCAGGCTGTGTACCGCAGTCACCCTACGCCGAGGTCTGGCCTGTCTGCCGAGGTCGCAGTGCGCCAATGTCTGGACAGTGTTCCAGGGTCGGCTAGTGACGAGATCCGGGCTGTGTGCCGCGGTCATCTTTCACTGAGGTTCGGGCTGTGTGCCGTGGTCGCCCTTCACTGAAGATTGGGCTATGTGACGCTGCCGCCCTGCTCGATCTCCGGGCTTTGTGCCACGATCANGTTCCAGGGTCGGCTAGTGACGAGATCCGGGCTGTGTGCCGCGGTCATCTTTCACTGAGGTTCGGGCTGTGTGCCGTGGTCGCCCTTCACTGAAGATTGGGCTATGTGACGCTGCCGCCCTGCTCGATCTCCGGGCTTTGTGCCACGATCACACTGCACCAAGGTCCGGGCTGTGTGCTGTGATTATCCTGTACCAAAGTCCGGGCTGTGTGCCGTGGTCGCCCTGCATCGAGGTCCGGATTGTGAACCGAGTTCGCCCTGTGCCGAGGTCCAGACTGTGTTCCGTAGTGGTCCTGCACCAATGTACTGGGTGTGTTCTGCGGTCGGCTAGCTAACAGTTCCAGGCTCTGTGCCATGGTCGCACAGCAACAAGTTCCGGGGTGTCTGCTGCAGTCGCCATCTGCCGATGTCTGTGCTATGTGACAGGGTCGCCTTTCGTCGAGGTCCAGGATGTGTGCCGTGGTTGTCCTTCACTGATGTTCGGGCTGTGTGCCACGGTCGCCCTGTGCCAANCCCTGCCTCCCCTGCCCCCCTCCCCCCATCAGCCTCCTTCCTGGGAGATTGGAAGTTGGGTCATCCTCCTCCATTGGAAAACCTACTCCCACCCCCAGGGTGAGGTCTGGCTCCACAGCCCCAAGAAACCAGTCCCTTTAGAGGGTGACGTCAGTTCATTTCCTGAGTCTGGTCATTAAGAAACTGAGTTGGACTATTTAGTCTTCAGCAACAGCAAGAATGAGACCCAGTTAAGTGGGAGAGTGACAAGTTCAGTTCATTTCTTTTTCAGTCCCTTCTCGCTAAAACACTGAAAAGGTCCTGTGATCCAACTGGGATTACCACAGGGGCATCTGTCATTGCATGGCGAACCCACAGCTAACGTCACCCCCATTCTCTTGGGAAAATGCTCTCTTCCACCCTCCATCCCTAGGGCACGGGTGGGACTGACTCCACCTTCATGGGTGACATTGACCCATCTCAGCCCAGTAAGCATCAGCCCTAGGACTTTTTATGCATTTATTTTTGCCTGCACTGTCTTCATTGTTTGTGCATGGCCTTTCTCTAGCTGCAGCCAGCAGGCTACACGTCATTCGGTGCCCGGGCTTTCCTTGTAGTGGGTTCTCTTGTTGCTGAGCACAGGCTCCTGGCCCCTGCGCTGGCTCAGCAGTTGCTCGCGGGCTTCCGTAGTTGTGGCGCGTGGACTCTGGAGTGAGTGCTCCATAGTTTGGCTCCAGCCTTAGTCACTCTGCAGCATCTGAACTCCTGGACCAGGGGTTGGACCCATGTGCCCCGCACTGGCAGGTGGATTCCTAAGCACTGAGCCACCAGGGAAGTCCAGGGCCTTGGCACTTTTGAGTTTGGGTTTTGTTTTGACCTGGATCTTGAGAGATGCTGACGGAGGGGTACCAGCTTTGCTTCTGTGAATCTGACTCTGCCATGCTTGGGCCATGCATCTCTTCTCTGGGCATGTCTCAGAAGAAACCCCTCCTTTCTTGGATATTGGACTTGGAAATTCCTGTCTTGGGTGCCTGGAGCCATTCTGAGCTTCACAGGTGGGCTCATTCCTGGAAGTGTGGATATTACAGCCTTTCGGATCAGTCACTGAATCAGGACCCCAAATTTGGCACCCTGAGATCGCCACAAGCATTTGACTGGGTCCTCTGATTTTCTCATCATGTGAGACAAGAGGTCCCCAACTTCAGGACGTCTTCATGGGCACCAATATCTGTATGTCCATGTTAGGCTGAAGTCAGATATAGCCTGAGTCTTCTGAGCCAGCCCACTGAGCCGCCCAGCCTGCCTGACTCAGCTCCTTGGGGTGGGGAACGGGTCTCGTTCCTGGACTCTCAGGCACAAATGGTGCCCATCAAATATTTGCTGAATCGATTCTCTAGATTCTCAATCAAGCATATCCAGTTTCAATGGGGGCATGTGGAATGGGACAGTGGTGGGGTATAAGGAAATGACTCTTTCTTGGTCTCGCCCTTAAAACCCGGATCCCTAAGGCTCTGGCGTGAGCTCTGAGCAGGACGGAGGCAGAGCTGTGGGTCCACACCCGTGAGTGTCATCGGGATGATGAGACTCCTGAAGAGGAAGCATCCAGCACCCCCGCCCTGGCCACCTTCATCTCTCCCCACAACCAGCTCAAGTCCAGGGCATGCTCCAGCTCAGAGGCACGTGGTCCCTAAAGGGGTGCAGGAAACTGGGTATCTGGGGAGAAGAGAGTGCCTGCCTGACCTAGGTCACAGTTAAACACAGCCAAGGGAGGGAGAGATCAGTGAGGAGAGGACCCGAGGGTAGAAAGGGCCGAGGGAGCTGTAGATTGAGGCCATCCTTTCAGCCAGCAAAGCGCATCATCCTGACATTGTTCAGCATCTGAGTTCTCCAAGTCTCCCTCTCTTTTATCTTCCCTGAATTTCATGTTTAGCAAACCATGCTCTGATTATAATATGGCTTGACATCCAGGACAATACATCAGTTTTGTGAGTTTGATTAACACAAGCCTGCCTGGAAAGATGGATCCATTGGGGTTTTTTGTTTATTTGTGTGTGTGCATGTTTTGGCTTTTATTTTTAATGCCTTTTTTTTTTTTTTTTTTTGAGATGGATCCATTCTTGACTGAGTGAGCAAAACCGGGTCTCCGATCCTACAGAGCTGGGGCCACACATGGGACACTGTCAACACTGGAAAGGGATGGCAGTCTGTAATCCCCTTGGTGAAGCCCTTTGCCCTCTGCTGAATCCATCCATTTGCATTTCCGGCTTGCTGGGGTGTGAGTCTAGGCTTTGCTACTAACTGGCTGTGTGACTTTAAGCAAATTCCTTAATGTCTCTGTGCTTCGGTTTACTCCTCTGTAAAATGAGATTAAAATAGGTTTGTTTAGGGTTGAAGGCTGTTAAGAGCTTAGCACAGTGCCTGGTTCATCTGTGCTTTGTAGGATCTGCTGTTGCTATTTGAATTTCCATAATGCCTACCTGCAGTGACCTTGAACAAGTAACTTTTTTTTTAATCTGGCTTTTGTTTCCTTATTTATCATATGGAACTAATAATACGATCTATTGGAAAAAGCATGGGGCAAAAGTAAAGTGTCATAGAAAGTATTATAAGTTTTTTTTTTTTTAACTATAATGCTCCCCAAATGAACCAGGGGTTTATTGTTATCATTTATAATGAACAATTATTAGTCTCTCGGGGTCCCTCTGGACTGTATGCTGTCAGCTACAGACTGGCTCTTGCCATGCGTGCTTGCTGCCTACCTCTACAAAGATTAAATCAAGAGCTGCTGCAGCGGCTGACGTTTAACACCCCCTGAAGGAGTTCAGGATGGAGAGCAGGAATGAGGCACTCTGTGCTTTGTGAAAACTGGCTCGATATTATCTTCAGATATTATCAGGAGCTGATTTTATGAGCCCAATTCTTGTATGTCCTCATATCTAGAAAAGCACTAAAATCCTTCATCATGATGACTGTTCTCGTGACTAGCGAAGGCCTCACGAGACTCGTAGAAACCTTTTGGAAAAATATGTGCTTGATTGCATGTGTTCCCCCTCTGCCAACAAAGGTCCATATTGTCAAAGCTACTGTTTTTCCTGTGGTCATGTATGGATGTGAGAGCTGGACCGTAAAGAAGGCTGAGTGCCTAAGAATTGATGCTTTCAAACTGTGTTGTCAGAGAAGACAGCAAGGAGATCAAACCAGTCAATCCTAAGGGAAATCAATCCTGAATATTCATTGGAAGGACTGATGCTGAAGCCGAAGCTGCTTTAGTCACCTGATTGGAAAAGACTCTGATGCTGGGAAAGGTTGAGGGCAAGCAGAGAAGGGGGCGATAGAGGAGGAAATGGTTGGGTGGCAGCACCGACTTAATGGGCACAAGTTTGAAGACAGTGAAGGACTGGGAAGCCTGGTGTGCTGCAGTCCATGGGATTGCAAAGAGTCAGACACGACTGAGCGACTGAACAGTCGCTTTGCCAAAAATCACATACACACTGACCTTTCCTCCCTGCCTCTTTGGAGCGGTTTCTCAGAGCTATCTGAGGTGCTCTCTCCTGGGCTGGAGTCCTCATTTTGTCCCCAATAAACTTAACTTGTAACAGTCACGTTGTGCTTTTTTTAAAGTTGACAGTGCAGATGATTTTAATACTTAGTTCCTAGCCTTGGGAAACCTGAGAAGGGGATCAGAGAAGAGGGAAGAACGTGGGTAAAGAGGAGCTTTGGCACCAAGCCCCAGAGAGGAAGGGGGTACATCAGGGGCTGGAGGAGGCTCTGAGTCTGTACCAGCAGCTTCACTCCCTCCCAGAGGTTAAGAGGCTTCTCTGTGTGAAGCCGGGAGAGGCTGGAAGAAGTTGGCACCAGTTCCTGACTGTCCCCTGAGGGTATTGCTCTGATATACGGCAGAGCTGCTTTTTAAATAGCAGAGTTGCTGTTAGTGATGTGGTTGCAAATTCAAATGGCAGAGGGAGGAGGAGGGGAAAGGTTTGCTTTGCCTTTGAGAGGCAATAGAAGATAAGAAGAAACAAAAAATAAGAACACCGCATCACTGGGCCTGCCTGTGCCTCGTGAGTGTGTGCGCGCGTGTGTGGGTGTTTCTGCTGTTGGTAACTGGGGGTAGGTAGATGGCTAGAAAGCAAAAGGAAAGACGAACGTAAAGCAGAACTTGGTTCAAGACACATAAAAGCGTATCTATGGGGCTTACATAAGCACCAGCTATTAAAAAGATACCTTTATGTTAATGGGTAAAAATTGTCTGCTAAAAGCAGAAATGCAAATAAAAAGGGAGGGAGTAGACTTTGACATCAAGGTCAGGGAGATAAGGATCATTTGTTTGGGGAATTGTGAGCTCTGCTTGTTTCAACAGTTACATTATTTTCATGGCATCACTTAGGGGCTTCCCACGTGGCTCAGTGGGTAAAGAATCCGCCTGCAATGCAGGAGAGGCAGGGGACACAGGTTCAATTCCAGGATCAGGAAGATCCCCTGGAGGAGGTCATGGCAACCCACTCCAGTGGGTTACAGTCCATAGGGCTGCAAAGAGTCAGATACAACTGAAGGGACTGAGCAAGCGCCACTTAGGACCTCGCTAACGTCATGAGTGGCACAAGGTCTCGAAGGCCTTGACAGGTGCAGTCAGGGGGTAAGATGTCCAGATCTGTTGTCTGTTGTTTGCTGCTGTCTTGGAGCTCTCTTAGTTGTCCCCCAGAAAGCTTCCTCTCCTGGCAGATGGGAGGGTGGTCCAGGGCTGTTCCAGGTGGGCAGGTGCATTACCTGAGCTCTCTGCTAGGTAGCAAAGAAGCTGTGATCGCCATCCTTGCTTGCAATCTCCAGGGATTGTTCCTCTTGTCTGAGAAGAGGTTGGAAACAAGGCACATGCTGGGAGACGCTTAGAGCCACTTCGCGTGTCTAGTTCCACGATCCCCTGCCCTGCTGCTCACCTCTGGCTGTTTGCTTCCAGCAAAGCTGGACTTCCTGCCCTGAAGATGAAGGGAGATGGCCCAGTCCTTTCCCAGAATAGCTCATGAGAGGATCACTAGCATAGAGGCACTAGTGAGTTTCAGATGTTTCCTCACAAACAGTCCCAGAAACTCTAAATTAGAGGGGAGAAGTGTTTGGAGTGGGAAACCTGAAACTTTGCAGAATAACTTGGAGAGGTTGGGCGGAGTCATGATCATTTCCTGCTAAGCTTATCCAAGAGAACCAGCCAGCATCCCTCCCCAAGCCAGCTGGCTGAGCTGGGATCTGGGCGGGACTGACAGATTAGCCCAAGGAGTCCCAGATGGTCAGAGATTGTTAATGATGTAACATACACATCATTTGTTTATTGGAAGGTCTCCAGAGAGAGCAAGAGAGAAAAATAAGCAAATGGAAATATTCTACAAGGATTGGAACAGCTAATCTTTCTAGGCTTTCTTGTTTGTTTCTGAGCTGAGACTGGAAGTCAGGCAAGAGTTGGACCCAGTCTTCTCGCGCATTCATTTTTAAAAATATATTTATTTCTTTTTTTTTCCTTTACCATCTCTTTCTCCTCCTTCTCCTTTTCCCTCTCTTTTCTTAAAACCACTTTATTGAGATGATGAACTTTGAAAGTGAAATCTCTTCACCTACAGGGCATGGATTTTTCTGTGAAATCAAATTCTTTGATCACCAATTTGTGTTTCATTAACTTTGTTTGATGGGGAAAAAAAAATGTCCCTGAGGGATAAGGAATGGTTAGAAGGAAACAGATTAGCTGTTATGGTCTTTTACTGATTGATTTGTCTTCCTCTGATAAGATTTTCTGATAGGGAAGAAAAATACCACTGAACCCAGACTGTTGTCTAGGGTGAATGGGTGGTGGCCTTATGGGAGGGAGGCTGGCTGGGGTATAGAGTTCTGCCTTTCTTAGATATTAATTCTCAAGCAGAGGCCATGAGTGAGAAGCCTCAACCTGAGATTAGAAGTGACCATTTCTTTCTGAGTTACCTCCCTGTTATCTTCCCAGACCTTTATTTGGTACCTCTGAGACTCTGCTGAGTATTATAGCAGTTTGTGTGCCTGTTTCATGGGCCAGGGGCTTGCTGAAGGTGGGAATAGTTTTGGTGTGTGTGTGCCTATGTCTGTGCATCCTTTATAACGCTCATCATAGTTTCTTACCCTTTGGAAATGATCCATAAATATTTGCTGAATGACTAGATGAGGCACGTGGACTACTGAGGGAGATAAATGTACAAGAGGGATGTGAAAGATCAGCCCGAGAGAGGAGGAAGAGGAGGAGCAGTGACCTGCTTCCGTGTCCCACTCTCGTAGAAGAGGTGTCGGGGGCAGAGTTAGAAGGAATGGGAATCCTTTAGGAAAGGGACCTATTGATTTTATTTTCCTAGTAATTCCATTTTTCCCCAATGAGGACCAGCCCTGCATGAATGGATGGACAGTTCATGTCTTTATGCCCCCCTGCCCCCTCCCCGGTTGCTGGTTTGCTGAGGTGCTATGCAGGAGACTGACTTCAGTGTATTAAATATTTGCTCCTCTGGAAACAAAACTGGCTTGTGGGTGTTCATTGTAGCACTGGGGATGGTGAGTTAGGAAGCGAGCTCTTGAACTGAAGTCTCTTTGTCCTGATTTACCAGCATCTGGGGCAAAAGCTGCCCTCCACTCTTTCCCCGGAGTTCATAGTCAGGCCCTGGCACAGCAAGAACCCAGCACGGAGGGTTTCTGAGCCCCTAACTCACATTGCTGCCTTTGGTGGCTCCTGAGATTGCACTGGTAGCAAGAGAGGGCTGAGAGTTCTCTGATGGAAAGAGCAACAGGGTTGTTTACATGTTTTCAATTATTCAGCTGCATCAAATATTCAGATTTGTGAGAACAACACCAACTCTATTTAAAATCTCCAAGCATATGATGGATGAACTCTGCTTCCAGGCAGTTCCCAGCTTCCAGCCCAGACTCAAGGAATATTCTGAGAGTTTCTCAGGCTCATTTGGTTCAGCCTTCACCTCTTGGGATGAGTTAAGTGCGGGGGCCATCCAAGGCTGATGATCCTTGGCGAATATGTTTCAGATAAGTGAATTTTAATGAAAGGTCTCATTGCATCCGTTAGAGAAATTAAAATGGAGGACTTCAGGCTTCACAAGCAGGGCAGCAGGTCTCTGACCCACCTGGACACTACCTAGATTCCTGGCCTGCCTGCGGGCACAGCAAGTCAGGTGACACTTTAGATAAGAAAGGGAGTGAGTCTTAGAATCTCTTAAGTCCCTGAGGACCTGGCCAGAACTCCCCCACTTCTCCCCCCATCTAAGAAGTCTTATGACTCACCAGGTGAAATAAACAGCATTGTAAAATTTACAGTTAAACCAGAGATGCATTTTTGCACACAAACTGATGATGATATCAGTTTGGGATCTGGGATTATAAACGAGAGCCCCCCAAACTGCAATTTGATGTCTTAGCCATGGGCTGGACGCGCCATCTGGGTGCTGGGCCATGCTGAGTCACTTCAGTCATGCCCAGCTCTTTGCAACCCCACGGACGGTAGCCCGCCAGGCTCCTCTGTCCACGGGGTTCTCCAGGCAAGAATGCTGGAGCGGGTTACCATGCCGTCCTCCAGGGGATCTTCCCACCCCAGGGATGGAGCCCGCGTCTCTTACGTCTCCGTCGTTGGTAGGCAGCTTCTTCCACTAGCACCACATGGGAAGACCCTTTCCCAGTTTGGATTCCAGGTTGCTGTCAGTGAGGGACTTCCCAGTGCTTTCAAGTCTGGTTGAAGGTGGTGGGCCTGATTTGATGCTGTATAGACTGTTACCTTTGTCTGCTGTTTCTATTTCTTTTCTTTTAATGACATCATATTGAAATTAAATCAAATAACCCTCTATTAAATATTGGAATTGTTTATGTATGTGTAACAAGCAGTTTCTTTTGTTAACAAATCCTTCAAACCTAAAACGAAAGTAAAACTTTTGGTGAAACAGAGTCCGATACCTCACTTCCCAGAGAAAAGAGATGTTTGCCTTAGGAAATCAGGGTTGTGATATTCACACAGAAGTCAGGAGTTTTGTGTAGGTGGTTGTGTCAGCTCAGTCCCTTGGGATCGTGTCTGTGAAATGTGTGTGTGTGTTTCTGTGTATGAAGCTGCTGCTTTTCTCATGAAGCTTCATCATGTTAGGTGAGACCCAACGTGACACCTACTGAAGTTGTTCTGGACCTCAAGATGGGTGTCCTAATAACAACCATTTATTGAATTTTCTTATACACCTGATAAATAAATAAAGATATTACATTATGTTATCTAACATTTTCACAAAACAAAACAAAACCCTCAGCAAACCAGGTATTATTATCCCAGTTTTATAGATAAGAAAAATAAGGCTCACAGAGTCTTTCAGAATCAAATCAAGGTCTGGTCTGATTCCAAGTCTGGGATTTCTTTCCACCATACGGCAGTATCTTTTCTCTGGCAGGTTTCTAGGACTATTCTACATAAAATTTAGTAGCTCTGTCAAAACATTAAATAATACTTCACCCTCTGAAAAGGTGACCTCTGGGGAGGAGGACGGGGGCAGTGTGTGGGAAAAATCTTGGGGGTGGTTTCTGGGAAGCTGGTAAGGTTCTTCTTTTTTTTTAAATTTGTTTTTTGGCTGCATTGCGTGACATGTGAAATCTTAGTTCCCTGCCCAGGGGTTGAATGCGTGCCCCTGCAATGCAAGTGCAGATTCCTTTGTCTTAAAATCTATTTATTTCTGACTGTGCTCGGCCTTTGCTGCTGTGCAGGCTTTTCTCTTGTTGCCGCGAACGGGGGCTACTCTCCAGCTGCGTTGTTCAGGCTTCTCACTGGGTTGGCTTCTCTTGCCGCAGAGCACAGGCTCTGTGGTGCATGGGCTAAACTCTCTGTGGCATGTGGGCTCGGCAGTTGTGGCTGGAGGGCTCTAGAGCACAGGCTTAGTTACTCCATGGCATGTGAGATTTTCCTGGATCAGGGATCGAACCCTTGTCTCCTGCCCTGGCAGGCAGATTCCCTACTCCTGAGCCACCAGGGAAACCAGGAAGTGCAGATTCTTAACCACTGGATCTCCAAGGAAGTCCCAGTAATGTTCTATCTCCATTTGGGTAGTGGTTGCACAGAAGTGCTCACTTTGTGCTAACCCATCAGGGTACAGACATATGGCTTTTCTTGTATGTGTTATTTTTCAATAAAATGTTTATTGAAAAAGAATCCTCCCTAGCAATTAATGTTGGAAGGGAGCCCTCCCTCCTGTATTCGATTTGTTATAATGAACCAACAGGAATTCCTCGGACTCTGTTACACAGTAAAGTTTAAAATAATACAAATATGTTGATACCCTGTCCCTTTACAAAAAGGTTTCTAAGTGTATCACAATAAAAAGTCATGTACAATAATAAAATAATACTAGGATGAGGTGACCAGCACTATAAGAAAAGGAAAATTGCTACCCACATATGTTACCCTGTTTGGTATCACAGAAGGTTTAAGGCCAGCTTCTACCCTCAAGGTGCTCACAACCAAGCTGAAGATATCGAGCATTTACTAGTGGTAAGTAGACACCTGTCTTCAAATGTATTGGAACTTGTAGGAATAGGCTCCCTTCCAATTTGGTAATCAATAAACCCAAAGGAAGTGAACGTTCTCATGGGCGATAGCCTAGACTTCCTGTGTGGGTAACTGAGGTGGGAAAGACCATAAATGATCAATAATTTTGAAACTTGGACCACTAAGTCTTAAAGCTTTTTAAATGGATATTTATATCTTTATAGGATGGGTTGGAGAGACCCATATATCTAGTCACTAGGATGCTTTTGTAATTGATTTGTAATTATGTTCCCTTTTGTTTGCATGCATTTTTGACTGAGGCTAGATTCACCACCCCTAAGAACACAGACCTTATTCTAGTTTACTTCAAAGAGTGGTGGTTTTTAAACTTCCTAACTAGGGAAGTTAAGCATTTTTCTTCTTCTCTATGCCCTAGAGGTTCAGGGGCCTAAAGGGAGAAGTCACTGGACTCATCAAATCTATAGACCCTCTTCTCTTCATAGTTGGCATTCTACCATTTGTATCAGAAAGAGCCAGTGTGGTACCCGGCAGTTTCTGAAAGCTTAATGTGCATATTTATTTTCTAGAGATCATGTTAAAAAACATATTTAGATTCAGCAGGTCTGGGGTGGAGCCTGAGATGTCACATTTCTAACAAGCTCTAAGGTAATGTCAATGCTGCAGGTCTGTGGACTTCACTTATATAGAGAAAGGAATATTAGACTTTGAATCATAATTCCTGGCTTTTAGCATGTTGCCATTCACTACCTTGTTTACTTGGACAAGTCACTTTACCACTCCAGGTTTGAGTTTCCTCAAATATCAACTGGTAGGCATGCATGGATGCTAGTAGGCTTCAGTCGTGTTTAACTCTGTGTGACCCTAAGGACTGTAGCCCACCAGGCTCCTGTCCATGGCATTCTCCAGGCAAGAATACTGAAGTGGGTTGCTGTGCCCGCCTCCAGGGAATCTTCCTGACCCAGGGATTGAACCCGCATCTGTTTCCTGCATTGGCAGGTGGGTTCTCTACCACTAACAACACCGGGGAAGGCCAACGACTGTATAGTAGAGAACAAAAGTGGATGAGAGTCAAAGCTTACTCTGAAATTCATGGAATTTTCAGAGTGATACCGTGATTAAAAAAAATCTCCATGTATAGGACTATGTGCTGCCTTTCAGGGACTAATAGATAAACTGATGTTAACAACGCAGGAAATAAAAGGGCTGAACGAAGAAGGCAGAGAAAGAGATGAGGAGCAATGGTGACTTCTTATGGAAAAATATATATTCTGCTTATCCACAGTGATTTAAACGAATATTTATTTATTTGGCTGTGTCAGGTCTTAGTTGTGGATGCAGGAAAATTTAGTTACAGCTTGTGGGATCTAGTTCCCTACCAGGGATCAAACCCAGGTCCCCTGCATTGGAAGTGTAGAGTATTAGCCACTGGACCACCAGGGAAGTCCTGACTGATGGGTTTGAATTGAAAAGTGTTGCCTAGAGAGAGGCTGCTACTTTTCCCCAACAATCCACTTCAAGAGGATGTTATTGGTAATTTACATTATTGATAATTTAGTTATGTTACTGATAACTTAGTTATATAAAAATCTTGAATGAGAGAAGCAAGGGGTGAGTGTGAGCTATGAAATAGCACTTTCAGGAAGCTATGAGCGAGTCCTGGTTGGAGGGCAGGTTTCTGGAGGTGAAAGGGAGTCTGGTTTGAAAACAACAGTTTATTTTTGCTGCAGACCACTTCGATGTTTAATTTCAGCCAAGTTGGCCAGGAATTCGGGTATTTGACCCCAACCACCAGACTTAATGGGACTGGAGTTTGGGAGGCAAGGGTGGAAGAACAATGTATCCTTCCACAAGGGTTATGGAACGCAAAGGTTCTTGAGGGTCACAGGGTTGAGAGTCAGGAGAGAGGATGTGAGAAAGGGATCCAAGTGATTTAAATGAATGAATGAAGCCCCCGACGATCTGAACCTCTGGCGGCGGCCCCTCCCCCGTGTACACGCATCTGTTTTCAGTAACAAACAGCATCAAGCAGAAAGGATCCCCCAGGCTCACAGAAACGGTCTAGTTTCCCTTTAAGGTCCAAAGCCAAGTGAAGGGAAGAGATAGAACTGGGGACGGCGCCCTCGCCCAGGATTGCGATGGGAGCCGGGGGTGGGGGTGGGGGTGACCCGAGGAGATCCTTACCTTATGCAGGACGTGCTCATGGAAGTCAGCGCCGGCTCCCCCTTGGTAGGAGTCGAGTCTCTGCAGGTCCATTCCCGGCTTGGAGCCCGCTGTTCCCACCTCTCCCAGCGCTCTGCGTCAGTTCCGTCCGGTCTCCTAGGGGTGTAGCAGGCTCGGTCTAAGCCCGGCGGGCCGGCCGCATCCGTTTCAGCACTGGACAGCTCCCGCAGCCGCTGCGGTGCGGTACCTTAAGAGCTGGCGGCCTCTCCCTTCCGCGACCGCAGTGTTTCAGCACCAGGAACAGCGATACTGTCCTTGCGCGCCCGGGGCCAGAGTTCTGAGATCCCGTCCCCTGTCTCGTGACTCCAGGCTCTTGGGAGGGATGGAAGATTTCAGTCTAGCCGGCAGTCCGTGCGAATCTCATTCAGCTACCGGATCCCGGGATCTCAGCGTCCCGGCTGCGTTCTCAGGGCATTTGGTCCCGGGAGATCACCGTTCCTGATTTTTAGTGATCAAACATCCCCGTCACACCACGCAGCTCAGCTCTCCTCTGCGGTTGAAGAGGCGAAGCCCAGCGGCGCTGGAGCCACTTCCCTTTGATCTCTAGACATTTCCCTACAAGACGTATGAGGTCGACAGATGAAGGGCCAGTGGGGTCCCTGAAGTTTCTGAAATAATTTGCACAATTCTGCTTACCTGCATTTCCCTACAAAGAGGGTCCAGAGCTTAAATTACACTCTCTAGGATGCATATGTCCCCCTCCCCAAAGCTCAAGAACACTTGGCTTGGGAAAGGCAGAAGGGTTATTTGGTTTGGGCTCCAGAATTCAAACCATAACTCGGAAAAATGATGGGCTTCCCTGGTGGCTCAGCTGGTAAAGAACTCATCTGCAATGGGGGAGACCTGGGTTCGATCCCTGGGTTGGGAAGATCCCCTGGAGGAGGGAAAGGCTTCCCATTCCGGTATTCATTCAGGCCTGGAGAATTCCATGGACTGTATAGTCCATGGGGTCGAAGAGTCGGACACGGCTGACTGACTTAAGAACAATTGGCTTGGGTGAGGCAGAAGGGTTGTTTGGTTAAGGGTACGGGCTCCAGAGTTCAAATCACAACTCTGAAAATGATAAGCTGTGTAACCTCGTCAAGTTACTTAACTTTCCCTAAGCATCCATGAAGTGGAAATAATAATAGTACCTACATCATGGTGTTGTTCTGAGGTTTTAATAAGTTTATTCACATAAAGAGCCTAGAACGGTGCCTGACATGTATTAGGAACTCAAAAAATGTTAGCTATTGTGCCTTCTGGACATGGGGATGAGAACTCTGTCTACCTCTCCTAAACGCTGGGAAGTTCTGCTGCTGAGACCAGCAATTTGCAGGCTTTTGTTACCACCTGAAAAAGTGAACATGTAGTTGACCCCTATGGGAACTGGCAGCTGAGATGTGGTCTCAGAGGTTATCCTCATATGATGACTTTGGCATTCAGCAAGCAACTACCTCATTAGACACAAATTCTATCACCACCAGCTTCTAGAGACAATATAATATGGAAGGAAAGGGCCAGGCCTAAGATTAAAAGGGTACATTTTACTTCTAGGTTTCAATTCCTTGTTTGGCTAGGTGGCTTTAACCAAACCATGCAAATCTGGGATAGCTTATGTTTTCTCATCTGTAAAATAGGTAGAACAATTTGTGCCTATCTCATTGGGTTTTTGTGAGGAGCAAATGAGACAACTATGTGAAAATATTCCTTTCTTTTCAACCTGTAAAACCAACCAAAGAAACAGAAATTTTATTTCTGACCTATTTTTCTGGGCTTCATGCCTTCTGGACCTTTTTGTAACATTTTAAATCAACATAATAATTTTTGAAAACACCTTGTTCTCACAGAAATTACATTTTGGATTTATGTTTTTAATATTTGGAGCTGCTTAAGTGTCATTGGCAAGAACCTTTGTTACCTGAAAACTGGGTTTACCTGTTGGGGGAGTGTCTAACCAAAGACACAACCGAGTCAAAGGGTGGGAGAAGGAAGGATTAGGTTACTTTCAGTAAGTAAGGAGAACACCAGGGGTCTTTCCCAAAGCAGTTTCTCCCCAAATAGCAGAATTAGGAAAATTTTAAGCTAAGGGTGCCTGGGCTTTCCAGATGGCTCAGTGGTAAAGAATCTGCTTGCTGATGCAGGAGACATAGGAGACGCGAGTTGGATTCCTGGGTTGGGGTCTATCTCTGAGTTGGGAAACTCCCCTGGAAGAGGAAATGGCAACCCACTCCAATATTCTTGTCTGGAAAATCCCATGGACAGAGGAGCCTGGCAGGCTACAATCCATGGGTCATGGAAGAGCCAGACATGGCTTAGCAACTGAGTACAGCACAGCACCGGAGAAGGCGATGACACCCCACTCCAGTACTCTTGCCTGGAAAATCCAATGGACAGAGGAGCCTGGTAGGCTGTGGTCCGTGGGGTCGCGAAGAGTTGGACACGACTGCGCGACTTCCCTTTCACTTTTCACTTTCATGCAGTGGAGAAGGAAATGGCAACCCGCTCCAGTGTTCTTGCCTGGAGAACCCCAGGGACAGAGGAGTCTGGTGGGCTGCTGTCTATGGGGTCACACAGAGTTGGACACGACTGAAGCGACTTAGCAGCAGCAACAGCACAGCACAGCAAGGGTGCATATTTATTCACGAAGGGGCTTGAGTAGAGGAGAATGCAGCGTAGAATCGGAGCGTAGCAGGGTCCAGGCTCTAGCTGACTGAAGACAGAGTGGTCAGCAAAGATCAGCATCATCATTCCTTAGGTTCCGGCTGGCCTGGTGGTTGATCGCTTTAGGGGGTTTGGATCTTGCAAAATAGCTCAAGAGCGTGCTTTGGGCTAACCTTGCCTTCAAACCAGAACTGGTGGGTCTTCGTAACCGAGAGTGTCTCTGATACGGTTAAGTTATCTCCTGAGGCTGGTAATAGCTAATGTTTCTTACATTCTTTCCCCCCCTTGAAATCACTAACTACTAATGAGACTCATTCTTCAAGGGTACTGATTGTGGCTAGGCTTAGATCACAAGATGGATTAGGCTTAGAATGCCTTCTTTTTTATTTCTTTAAAAAATTAATTAATTTATTTTAATTGGAGGCTAATTACTTTACAATGTTGTGGTGGTTTGGCCACACACGGACATGAATCAGCCACGGGTGTGCATGTGTCCCCATCCTGAACCCCTCCCCGTCCCTCCCCATCCCACCCCTCAGGTTGTCCCAGTGCACTGGCTTTGAGTGCCCTGTTTCATACTTCGAAATTGGGCTGGTGATCTGTTTCACATATGGCAATATACATGTTTCAATGCTATTCTCTCAAATCATCCCCCCCTTGCCTTCTCCCACAGAATCCAAAAGACTGTTCTTTATATCTATGTCTCTTTGGCTGTCTCACATATAGTGTCATCATTACCACCTTTCTAAATTCCATCTATATGCGTTCATATACTATATTGGTGCTTTTCTTTCTGACTTCACTCTGCATAATCGGCTCCAGTTTCAGCCACCTCATTGGAACTGATTCAAATGCATTCTTTTTTAATAGCTGAGTAATATTCCATTATGTATATGTACTACAACTTTCTTATCCATTCATCTGCCGATGGACATCTAGGTTGCTTCCACGTCCTAGCTATTGTAAACAGTGCTGTGACGAACACTGGGGTACATGTGTCTCTTTCAAAATGACTTCTTTTTATATCAAGGAACCTGTGTTTGGTTTTCTTCCTTCGGGGACTCCCACCAATCCTATCTGCTTACGTATCTGCAGACCTGTCTCAAAAGAGTGATTCATTTTATGGGGCTCTCTGGTCTAAATTTTTGAGAGGTGACATTTTCTTACACTGCAATGAAGTAAAACTCATTTTATGATGAGGTAAGAAAAAAAATGACATATTTATCTGCTTGTTTGGGCTCCTCCCTCCCCTTTAGTGTGTGTCGCGCATTTGTAACAACCTCCTTAGAAGACAGCATTCCTTGTTATTTTGTAAGGGGTCATGATGACCCATAGCTTGCTTTGTACGTGGAAATCTGGATTGTATGAACCATCAAATACATCATCTGAGGTACAACCCTTTGTCTCTAAAACATATATCAGTTCTCAGAGCTTTCTGAAAGACTGACTCCTGGGTTTAAATCCTTAGATTGTCTTAAAAAAAATACATATTTCATTTATTTTATTTGGTTGCATTGAGTCTTAGTTACAGCATTTGGGATCTAGTTCCCTGACCAGGGATTGAACCCAGGCATCCTCCATTGGGAGCGCAGAGTCTTAGCCTACTGGACCACCCAGGAAATCCCCTTAGATTGTCTTGAATGAAAGTATCTCAAACAGGGGCTCTGTAACAGTCTAGAAGGGTGGGATGGGGAGGGAGATGGGAGGGAGGCGACGTGGATGTGCCTGTGGCTGACTCTTGTTGATGTGACAGAAAACAAAATTCTGTAAAGCAATTATCCTTCAGTCAATAAATAAATGCAAATATCTGTTTCTTTCTTAGATCCACTATTAGGTTTTTGTTGACAGCTGTCTCCATATGCTGAGGAAGTATTTATTTGCACAGGGACTCTGACACCAGAGGGGCAACTACGTTACACATCCAGCCAACTGCTTGTTCCCCTTTCTGGGGTTTGCCTCTTGGTCCAGCCCCCCTCTGCTGGGAAATGGTATTTGAATTCTACTAAGGCATGTGGTTCTGAGTTTCTTCTTTCAGCCTTTGATTTCAGGATCTGTTGAAATTGCTATGCTCAGTTCTCTTTCTTTATCTGCGCAAAACTTCGGTGATGAGCAGTGTTGGGTTATGTGACCCCAGTGGTCAGCTTCTGCTTTGCTTTCACAGTTTACAATCCACATTTTTATATCGATGGCAGGTTAGGTCCACTCTGAGAAATTTGTCTCTATCAGCATCTTCCTGTTAGATGGGATTCTTAAGAACACTCATTTATATTTTATTTTATCTATTTTATAAAATTTTTTTGTTTTGTTTTGACTGTGCCTCGTGGCTTGGGGGATCTTACTTCCCTGACCAGGGATAGAACCCGGGTTCACGGGTCGTGAAAGCGAGACTCCTAACCCCTGGACAACCGGGGAACTCCCTCATTTACATTTTAATAGGAAACTTTCAGTCCTTTGTCTGGGAATAGCAATCACTTTTGGGGGCTTCCCTTTCCATATCTATCATGACTGAACTAAGTTTAAGAATTTTTATTTTTTCATTTCATCTCAGAAATTGTAAACAAAGCAATAAATGTCTGTAAGTCAAAATACAGAATGATATATTCAATTAAAAAAACAAAAAGGAAAATATAATGGTAGGAAAGGGCTCTTCTCTCAACTTCCAATCTCTCTCTTCTCAGCAACCTTATTTTTAGCTCTTTCTCATTTTTAGTTCCTTTGATGCCAATTTTATGTTTATCAACCACAGACACCTTCTGTTGGCTTGTACCCCGGCATTTCCTCTGCTCATCCTTCTTGATATAGTCATGTCACTGTCTTCCGTTCTTTCGCTACCATTTCATACAACAGACAGAAACCTCCGTTTCTTGCCTAATTAGCCATAGATTGTATCTTTTTAGTCCCCAAGATGTAAGATGAAGAATTAGCACCCCTATCCTTCCTTTTGCCTTGCTTCCCCTTACATTTCTCAAGCTGTATCAGATATACTTTTATAAAGCCCTTTATTTTAGAATTACTTTATGCTTACAGAAGCTTGCACAGAGCTCTTGTATATCCCATATCCAGTGTCCTTTACTATTCACAGTTGCATATCTGTCACAATTATGAACCAGTATGGCAGCCCACTCCAGTATTCTCGCCTGGAGAATCCCGTGGACAGAGGAGCCTGGCGGGCTCCAGTCCACAGGGTCGAGAGAGCCGGACACGACTTAGTGCACCGCTGCTGTCTCTCATTGATGTATTATCTTTAACTACCACCCATACTTTATTTTGGAGAAGGCAATGGCAACCCACTCCAGTACTCTTGCCTGGAAAATCCCAGGGACAGGGGAGCCTGGTGGACTGAGCGACTTCACTTTCACTTTTTGCTTTCATGCATTGGAGAAGGAAATGGCAACCCACTCCAGCGTTCTTGCCTGGAGAATCCCAGGGACGGGGGAGCCTGGTGGGCTGCCGTCTATGGGGTCGCACAGAGTCGGACATGACTGAAGTGACTTAGCAGCTTAGCAGCATAATTTATTTGTATAGCCTTTTTTTTTTTTTTTAACCTAAAGTCCTCATTCTGTTCTAGGATCCCATCCAGGACATCTCATTGCACTGAATCGTTGTGCTTGCTTCGGCTTCTTCAGACTGTGAGCGTTTCTCAAACTTGCTTTATTTTTGATGATCTTGTGAGGAGTATTGGTCAGGTATTTGGTGAAATGTCTTTCAATTTGGATTTGTCTGACATTTTTCTCATGGTTAGAATGGGCTTATGTCATTATAAATACATCACATCCAAAGAATGCATGATCAGTATGACTTATTGATGGTGTAAACTAAGATCATCTGACTGAGGTTGTGTTTGACAGGTTCACCCACTGATGTTTATCTCCTCTTTAACAGTCTTCCTTTTTTGGAGCACTTCTTTCTTTCTGGAACTAAGATTCCTAGGATTCAAGTGTCCTAGCTCTAGAGTCATCTTGTGTATTTCTTTCCCCCTCTTTTTATTAAAGTATAGTTGATTTACAAAGCAATGCTCATTTCAGGTGTACAACAAAGTGATTATATATATATATACACACACACATATACACACATAATCAAAGTCAGATTCTTTTCCATTGTTTGTTATTATTATAAGATATTAAATATAGTTCCCTGTGCTATACAGTGGGACCTTGTTGTTCACCTATTTTATATTCAACAGTGTGTATTTGTTAGTTAGGGTTATCATATACATTTGTGCGCAGACTTAGAATCAGTCATTTCTCCAAGAACCCCTGGTTCATTTTGTTGGAGAAAATATTTGGACCAAGATCTGGGTGCTTGATATGTTCATTGCTACTGGGATATTATCAGATGTACTTTTGCTTGTAAAGTTTCTCAGCTAACAGAAGGAATGTGTTTTATGTAATCATACTTATATAATATGCAAATATAATGTTTTTGATTCTTTATAGACTTATTCTGAAATTTGAATCCTTTTCCAAACTGTGGATTTTTTTTTTTTTTACCACTTAGCCACCAAGGAAGCCCATTTAAACTGCTATATTTAGGCAAATACAGTTCACTTGCAGAGCCAGATAATATATTACTATTATGTTTTCATTTCATTTCCAAAGGTTTACATCACCATGCTCAGAAAGATTGTTCTTGTATACCCCCATTGCTCAAAATCATCCATTGTTTTAATCTGTCCCTTGTCTTTTTGTGTATTTGTTATTTTCTCTGATGTTTGTGATTGCTTTTCTTTTTTGCTTTTTGAAAGAGGGGCCCTTGTGACTCAGCTGGTAAAGAATCCGGCTGCAATGCGGGAGACCTGGGTTCAATCCCTGGGTTGGGAAGATCCCCTGGAGAAGGAAATGGCAACCCACTCCAGTATGCTGGCCTGGAGAATTGCATGGACTGTATAGTTTATGGGGTCGCAAAGAGCTGGACACGACTGAGCGACTTTCAGTTTCTTTATTATACCTCCCAGATCTTCTGTCTTTTTACTTTTCTTTTTCTGTGGTGTTCATTCCATTTCTTTCTTGAATCTCANGGCCTGGAGAATTGCATGGACTGTATAGTTTATGGGGTCGCAAAGAGCTGGACACGACTGAGCGACTTTCAGTTTCTTTATTATACCTCCCAGATCTTCTGTCTTTTTACTTTTCTTTTTCTGTGGTGTTCATTCCATTTCTTTCTTGAATCTCAGTGACTTCCTGGTCTGATATGTGCTGATTTCTTTGTCTTTAGATAATGACTTTCTTATATTCCCTTTTCCTTGAGTGTGTCTGATTGCTTTTAAAAATTGGATTCTGAGACTTCCCTGGTGGTCTAGTGGTTAGGAATCTGCCTGCCAACGCAGGGGGCCTGGGTTTGATCCCTGGTCCGGAAAGAGTCCACATGTCTTGGGGCAGCTAAACCTTGAGCCACAACTACTGGACCCTGCAGGCCTAGAGCCTGTGCTCCGCAGAAAGAGAAGCCAGCACACCACAGCGGGCGTAAGGCCCGCTCGCTGCAGCAGGGGAGGCCCACAGGCCACAGGGAAGACACGGCGCAGCCAGTAAAGGAATCCGCTGAGTTCCAGGCCTTCATCGTGGGCTCAAGGCTTGTTTTCCAAGTTCTCTTCTGTGTTATCTCATAACGTCTGTGCTTTAGGACTTTATTTTCCCGTTCCAAGCTGAGCTCGTTGCTTTCTGGGCCTGCTGCGTCGCTGTAACTCTGGTGTTTTTGTTTTATTTCTGTGTGGACTCAGTATTTCCATAAATCATACTTTCCTCGTTCTCAGCTTACTCCTTCGAGAACTTGGTTTGCTTTTCTTAATTTACTGCTTGTGAATAAGTATTTGAGGAAGTTTCTTGAGAATGTACTCAAATAACTTCTTAAGAAAGGGGGCATGGGAGGTGAACTTCCTGAGTCTTGACGTATCTGAAAAAGTGTTTGTTTTAACCTTACTCAATTTCAGCTCAATTCGGAATTCAGGTGAAGTCTATTTCCCCTTAAGTTTGAAGAGATTACTACATCGTCTTCCAGTTCACTAATGGGAGTTAGTATTGCTAACTGGAAGTGTTGCCAGACTAATTCCTCAGCTATGGAAGTGGCCTGTTTTATTACCTGTTTTTCTTTGGCAACTCTTAGGATCTAGTCTTGATCCATGGTTTTCTTTTTTCTTTTTTAAAATATTTATTTATTTGGCTGAGCTGAACCTCAGGTGGGGATTAAGTGGCAGCTCCATTTTGGGTCTCGAAGGAAATAATCTACAAGCCATAGTAATAAAAGGGAAACGGGAGGATTCTGAGACAGTGGATTTGAAGGAAACACTCAGAATAAAACTCCATGATGATTTAGTGTTGCATAGAGTCGTGAAAGGAGGAGACAGGATGACCTTTCTAGCGTGAAGGGCGCAGCAACACCGGTCCTCTCGTGAAGCGCTTGGCACAGCTCCCGTGATCAAGCTCTGGGCTCTTGGAGTGAGTGAGAAATTCACTATAGGAAAGAGCCACCTGTGTATGGTGTATGCAGCACTTGTCCTTCCCCCCAAACCTACCCCTCCCCCCCGCAAGCTGGGATGAGGATGGAGGTTATGAATCCTGTCGACCTGGGAGGAACAATGGGGCTGTCTCCTTCCTTGGGGCTTTGGAGGATATTGCTCATTCATTCATTCTTGGCCAGGTGCTGTACCAAGTGCTGGAGATGAATAGATTGAACACCCTCTGGCTTCCTGCCTTTGAAGAGTTGACAGTCTACTAGTGACTAACAGATAAAGAAATAGCACACCACGTGAGAAGGGCCACGATGGGCTGTCAGGGAGGTAGTGCAACACTGGAACCGACAGACCCAGGGCTGAATCCCAGCTCTGCCATGTTTTTTTTTTTTTTTTTTAATCTGGATGACACTATTATTGGGTTGGCCAAAAAAAGTTTGGGTTTTCCTGTAAGCTGGTGTGGAAAATCTGAAACAAACTTTTTAGCCAACCCAATATTTCACTTTTGGTAAACTTCACTTCCCTCCTTCATGTGATTGTCATGAGGATAAAATGAAATAAGGCACAGGAAATGCTCATCCCATGACCTGATATATATTTTGAATAATAATACTGAGAATAATGAGTGCTGCAGGTCTGGAGAAGATGGTGATCAATTCTCTCTGCCTGGAGATGAGGGAGACGGGAAGGGTTTCACCCAGGAAGGGAGCTCCAAGCACCAACTCTTCCTTTCTGAGAAAGGCCCCCAACTGGTATCTTCCCCTGTCCCAGGACACCAAGGAGTCACACCCTGGACAGTTGACAGTGTTAGGCCCCAGAAAGGCCTATTCTCGGGAAACGTCGCCTCACAGATCACCAAGACTCGAATTC